>CALNVZ010003434.1:43877390-43921528 GCA_940671915.1 Paracentrotus lividus | reverse complement strand
TGTGCTATATTCTTACTCAAAGTGTGTGCTATATTCTTACTCAAAGTGTGTGCTATATTCTTACTCAAAGTGTGTGCTATATTCTTACTCGAAGTCATCGACCTACAAGGAAAATTAGGTATTTTCTAATAATTTACGTTAGTAGCGCATGTATTATGAAATGCACAAATTGATGATCATACAGTCCACTCCCATTGTTACGAGGTGATCATGAACAAACCAAATACTGTATAAGCCAATATTTTCGCGATTTTGGACTAGCTGGGGAAATTCGCGAGAGCAAAATTTCGCGATTTTGGTGATGACTTCATTACTATAAATAGCCTTGTACTAATGTGGAAATTTTCGCGATGACCGACTCGCAAAATTCGCGAAAATAAAGTCACTGCAAAAATAACCACTTATACAGTAACTCATGATTGTGGGAGTGGACTGCAATGAATGAACTACAAAGGTTGTTCTGTCCACACCAATACAATTTAAACAATGTCAAGAAACAAGTGGTACAAAGTTGTTTAGAATTTTTTATTTTGCTTACAAAATTACAATGTATACCCCTTTGAAAGGAGCAAGCACATACATCATTACTCCAGTACTCAGATTCATGTGTGCATGTTCTGTACTGGATCAGGCTTGGCCATGTTACATGAATACTCTTACTTCACAATTCATTTCTTTTTTTAAATTTACTTTAATCTAGAAAACAGACAAAACAGGTTGAAGTTATCTCTAGGTGTGACATCTACATGTACTTTGGCAACAATGGCTCTTAATTTTATTCATCCATTTCATCTTGGGTAAGGGTTACAATATGGGTTTTATACCAGGTTTATGGTTAGGTAAACCAGCTAATCCAGGGCTGGTTGGTGATTTGATCAGTGTAAGAGACTAATGTATCCTTATCACAAGGCTTTCCCTTGGTCCTGCCTGAACCGTCTTAGGACAGACAAGTGACGCTGCAAGGACCTTACGGAAAATTGGGGATACAACGAGGATGGACAAACTGTGTGAGTGTGGGGAAGAGCAGACCATGGAATACCTGTTGGTATGCATCCAATCAAACCATGTACCCTTGAAGACCTGGAAGGGGTTACCCCAGAGCGCATATCAAACCATGTACCCTTGAAGACCTGGAAGGGGTTACCCCAGAGCAAAGTCATGTGTCCAACACTGGACTGGTGTAATGTGATGATGTAATGACCTGAAAAGAAGAACAATGCTTCCTGCTAGAATCACAAGCTGCCATTCAATCACAGATAATCTTTTCAAACAATTGTTTTTTGTTTCTTGCATCAAGAGAGCTGTATCAGAAGGCTCATATTGACCGTGACGGTGAAGCAATTGTCGGCAAAGCAAATGGTGTGCCACTCTTTAACGCTTTAGAAATGTATATTTTTACAAGGGGAGGGGCGTTTTTGGACAAGAAAAAGAAGGCAATATGTTGCATATAAAATACACAATTTAAATCCATCTCTACTACATCTGAATCACATTACAACAGTACAATGTTAGAAAGGAAAAATATAATTGTAAAAACAAAGGAACTTTATTCAAAACTTGCAAACTATCATATTTATGATCAAATTAATCTAAATCCAAAAACTTTTTTTCAACACAATTGATATTTTACATGGATTTGGCTATAATTAACAAGAATACATTGGAATACATGGTACATGTAATATCGTATGGCTCATGTATCTGGTTCCCTCAGTTCAAATTTCTTGAGAAAATTGACTAATTGACAGGGTCAAGATTTTAAAGTAAATAAAAATTAAAATGTTTAAATTCATATTAATCATGCGGAGCATTGCTCTCCACAACAGCTGTGACATGCGCAGTAACCCAGCTAACAAGTGGAAGTTATTAACTGACATGGAGAGGACCAAGGTCCGAATACCAGTCACGTCTTTCAGACGGTGACATTAACGGTTGGTTCCACATGCACATGTAAGTAATCATATCTAATTTGTTCACGTCTGTCAAAAGTAACACACCCCAACCTTCCCCACCTTGATAATACATTCGCATATAGAATAAAACATTGTGTGGCCAAAACCGTCATTTGATGCACTTTTTATTACCCTGGGGTATCAAACGAAAAATCCGCCATGTTGTTGAATTGTGTAATTCTTTTAGGGCTGTACCCTACATGTGTAGCTTACTAAAATGTGTGAAATCATTTACTGTGTGCTTTGTCAACTTTCAAAATGCTGTTCTTTTGTTCCATGTGTTTGTAAATACACTATTTCTGTGCACAATACTAGTACATGTACCAGAGGTCTCCATATTGTTCTGTGGTATGATTTTTACTTTGGGTGAACACAAGATGGCGCTTCACAACGTGGTACCTCAGGGTACAGCTTAGTGCATCATTTGACCATTGCTAGGTAGATGCTCCCCCATCGTCATTGCTGTTTGAATCAGCCCCTTTGAGATTCCTCTCAAACAGCAAGACCAGTTCACAATGGCTAGTATGAGGGAACAGATCAACTGGGATGGCTTTGACTAATGTGAACGGAACACCTTTCTGCTTCTTTGACATCGATCTGCACAAGCTGAAATGAGAAAAAAGAACAGAGTCAATAAGATTGCTAGAGTAATAGAAAACAAATTGTAAGAGACAGAAAGGAGAAAGTGAATAATGCAAAAATAAAAGAAAAAAAAAAAAATAGAAAGCACTTTTAGGGGTCTACCATAATGAAAAAATCCCATTAGTGATCTGGCTGCAATAAGTTAAAAGAATAGAGTCACTAAGATTGTGAGGGGAATAGAAGAAATATGTAAAAAAAAAAAAAAAAAAAAAAAAAAAAAAAAAAAAAAAAAAAAAAAAAAAAAAAAAAAAAAAAAAAAAAAAAAATGTCAGGAATTAACATGATATAGAGAAAGTGTATAATACAACTACAAAAACATTCTTAAAATAAAAAAGAACTACCTTTGATGTGTTGCATTGCACAAAATCCATTGAACATACATGTACATGTAATGATTCTACTTAAACGTACTGCAGTGCTGTACATTTGTGTATAATAACTGCTAGAAAAAAGGTGATGCTTTGAATTGTAAAAAAAAAAGTAAATAAAAAATACCCATTCTTACCATCACCAAAATTTCCTCAAAGTTTAAAAATATTAACCCTTTAGCACCTAAACCGCCTGAGACCGCCCCTCGGCTTACTCACTAAACCGCCCAAAACTGCCCGTGTCATAAGAACGCTATAGTCAAGATAGTATCAAAAATATGAGATGAAACATGCCCATACTTGTTTTTTTTTATTATACATTGGATGTGTGCTGTCCGATTCTGCACAAAAAGTATGTTTTAAGAGCAATTCTTATAGAAAAAAAAACCTGATTGAAACACAGCATAACCCTTTCCGCTAGTGAGTAAACTGACACTTTTCAAGCAGTCTCTAGGTGCTAAAGGGTTAACAGGTAAAATACTGATTTAGTTAGCAGGTCTACATCTACATGATATTGTAGATTGTTAAGAGATTAGATGGGTTTCATATTACATGTAGGTGCTATATAATGATTATTGGTTAATGTACTGAGTCTGAGTAGATAGACTTTGTCATGGAAAGACAAGAATGGGGGAGAGGGGGGCAGGGGGTGGAATGGCGGGATGACATGAAAGGTCACAGATGTGGATTAACCCTATTCTGACTGGGCTTTTCAAGAGGAGATTTTGACCCCCCCCCCCCTGAGATCTCGGCCGCGGATGGTCCGATCGCCGCGAAATTTTGCACGAACGTCGCTGCACATGTAAAGGGTCGCTGATATATATTTGTTTTTGTAATTTTTTATGGTTGAGAAATGTTTCTTTATCAATAATAAGACAAATTTAATCAATCAAAAGGCTCAGAAGGCACAATTATCAGTGTTATAAAGCAATTTAGAAAAAAAGCAGTATTTTGTACACAAACGCATGCAAAATGACGATTTTCGTTCAATTTTGGCCTGACATGCGATTACATAATGTTGCGTAACGCGACAACGGGGTATTCGATTTTTTAAAACTTTTTAACATTTGAAAGAAAAAAGTCATAGAGCGCCGGGTCGTGACTTGCAGCGGTTGCGCGGCAGTCGCGGATTTCGTACAGGGGGGGTCAAATTGACCCCCCCCCCCCCAGTCAGAATAGAGTTAAATCCCTTAGGAATGAAACTCTCCATAATACTTACTTCATGAAGTTGTTTAAGGCTTGCTTTGCATCACATGATACATATATGAGACGATTCAGCTTGGGACATCTCCTGATTGCTTGCACAACACGGTGTTCTGAACAGGTTACAAGAGAGGATTAAAATACAGATTATATGTGATAGTTCCATCAGGTACAGCAGTGGTTCTCATAAAGGGGAGATCGTTGGTTCGAAACAAAGTCGATGAGCTGGCAACCTTTGGTAAATCATTGATCTTCATTACAAATCCTTTGGATAGGACTTAGAGCTGAAGGTTCCAAGTTTCTCTTAAAGGTAAGCTCTAGACCCCAAATACATGTAAGTTGCTTTTATAAGAAGCAGAAAAATAGATTAAAACAAGTTTGAAGAAAATCGGGATAATAATACATGTATGAAAGTTATGAATATCTGTCTATATTGTTTTATGATAAATTTTCACTTTATTTGTTAAGAAGCTGTTTTCCTCATAACTTTGGCCTAGATATATTGATGGCGATATGTTATTGCATCTATGTATTTTGATAAAATGAGAATCATAATGACATTTCAAAAGAAAAGTGATATTTTTCTTGAAATTCAAATCAGTTTACATGAATGCTTTTGTCAAATCTATAAACGCTGACTGAGTTTAAATCTAAATATTTATTGGAAACGAGTCTCCATGGCCCATATTCTGCAGCGAAGACTGAGTTTACACGATCGGCAAGTTTGTGCGAAGCTATTGCGCTATGATTGATGCATCAGACATAAGGATTGCACAATAACTTTGCGCAAACTTGCAACACATACAAACTCAGTTTTCGGCTAACATTGTTTTGTTTTGTTGGGTTTTTTTTTTGCAGAATACAAGCCTGATTAGGGTTATTACAACACTTATAATCTAATAATTAAATCAATACAATTTCAAAAATAGGGGGAAAAACACACTTGCAAATATATGCAAAATCATAACACTAACATACATAGTTGAGGGATTTAGTCCCACAAATAAATACTCACGTAGTCCTCCCCGAGGTGGATCTACAATCCCGACCACATCCAAGCTACCGTGAAGTTTCTTTGTGATACCAGGTAGGAGATCCTCTGCCTTGCCACAGTGGAATGTTATATTGTCTACACCTGTGAACAATATAATAACGTGGTAAAGTTAATATAACAATTATATGATTGTGATAATAGCCAAGATAATAACAATGATATGGAAATGATAATCTGCAAGGTGGTTTGTTTGTGATAGTAGAGATAAGATTGATGGCCTCAACACAGTGAAATATTATATTGTCTACTTGCGCCTTACTCATGTATGTTTTCACAAGATTGAAGTGTAATTTAAGCCAATATTTCAAGCACAGATATATTCACGATCTTGGACTAGTTGGGAATATTTGTAAAATTATAATTTCACAGTTTTTGTTATACTTTAATTACTGTTAATATCAATTTGCGAAAATTAAACTATGCTAAAAACAACCACTCATATGGTCAGTTGCTTGGTCCAGAGCATGTATTGTAATGGGATTAATCTAATAACGTACCATTGATAGAAGCATTTTCCTTTGCGTCTTCCACAGCCTGTTCATTCATCTCTACTCCAATGACCTTCTCTACTTTCTAATAGCAAGATGAAGTATAGAGGAGGAAGGATAAAGGACAGAGGAAATGATTAGGATTGCAAATTAAAATAAACTTATAGCTTTCAATACTGCTTTTAAAGGGACTCAAAATTGATCAATCATGGGGAAAGCAGCTTATCTCGGATGTAATAATAACATGACATGCAGAGCCCGAGGGGTGTTACGTCATCTCCAGCGATAACACATCTCGTTGAGGGAAGAGAGTGACCTTGGAGTTAATCCTTCACGGCTAGACTAACTAACCAGAATTCCGAAGTAAACTTGACTTGTTTTGTTTTTGAAATGGAGCATTATACAAGTCCTCTCTTTGAATTTATACGAGACCCGTTGAGAGTCTAAAAACTGAGGATTGTTGAGGGATCGAGAACCTCAAGCTATTGACTGACTGATTCGGTCAACTTTGTCCTGTTCGTACTGTTTGAATGTTAATCTCCAGTAGTCTGACCCATGCGTAAGCCTCACTGTTGACTGTGTATGTAAGTCAATGGAGCTCAGGAAAAACTCGCATTCCCCACGATCTCCGAGTTTCAAGGCCCAATTAATTGTCCTCTTCCACAAAGCTAGGGGATGTCTACCATCAACACCAGCAACTTTTCTAATAGGTAATTTGATTTGGACTGGATATACAGGTAAGTTTAAACATAATAGCATTAGCATTATCAACTGTTTCCCTGCATGCAATTTTTGAACTACAGTTGTAGGCCACTTGCCGACTTACGCAAAATTAGATTAACAATTATATGAAAATTGGATATACACTTGTACTATTACGACACTGCATAACATTTTAATATCTAAATATTCAGATTGAAAAAAACTACTTGATTTTGTGTACAAAGTCAATGCAAATGGGAGATTTCTTGCCTTATCTATACAGATTATTTGCATTATCATTGGCTGATATTAGTTCATTTAAACAAAATTTACATGAAAAAGGTTCCTCAATAAATTTGGGGGGAAAACAACAATAAAAAAAAAGAAAGACATACATGTATATCACAAATTCATTAGAAAAAATGAAATACATAAGAGACTAAGAATGAGACCACATGAATATATACACCCAAAATAAGCATTCTAGGAGGCAATTATGGTGACACTTGTACAAGTTCAGTTGCCCACGTTCAAAACTAGGGCATACATGTCAGTATACTGCCTTTGCAATGTAATGTAGGGCTACACTGGTTCAAGTACACACAACCTTAATATATCTAAATGTCAACACGAGTCAAGTTGACCCTGATAGATATTGTCTGAGATAAAGAAGCCTTATTTATATCCTGAAAAGCAACACATCAATTGTACTTATACTGTGGATATCAATAATTTCCAACTAGATTGAACACACATGTAACAAAAAATATAAAATTTGTAACCTCTTTCAAAACTCAGAAAAATAATAATCAGCTTCTTTTATCACTATTTATTCATTCCTTTTTCTTTTCTTTTTTTTTTATAAATTTGAGATCATACCACCCATTTCGATCACACTTTTAATATTCATATATCTTGATTTTTCTGAGAGGGTGTGTAACTAAATCTTGATTTAAAGGGCTAACTGGTGAGTCTTCTTAGAATGATTAATAACATACCTTTGCCAGAGAAATCCCAATGGTTCCAGTACCACAGCATATGTCAAGCAATGTTGTGATTTTACTGACTTGGGCCCAGTTACCTATCGTTGTGTACAGCAGTTCAGCAGCCGGTGTATTAACTATAATTATTTGATAGTATGAATGAAAAAATAATATTCTGTTCTAATACATGTTCATGTGTGGGACATAACATAAAGTGGTTCGACTTGATGCACTCTGCCGAAGCTTTAACCCTATTCAGACTGGGCTTTTTAAGAGGAGATTTTGACTGTGGGGGGGGGGGTCAATTTGACCCCCCCTGAGATCTCGGCCGCGGATGGTCCGCTCGCCGCGAAATTTTGTGCGAACGTCGCTGCACATGTAAAGGGTGTCGCTGGTATGGTTTTTTTTGAAAAAAAATTTCACGTATTTAATTTTTGCTAATTTATGCATACTCATGTATGCAAATTAGATGCTTTTTTATGGAAATCGTTAATATTTCATTAATAAATATAGTTATGAAGCCCAAATTTTTTCTAAAAGTTGCTGAGTAGCAAAGACAACAGTATTGAATTGACAAATTCAGAAATTTCAAATTAATTCTTTTGTATTCTATTGTTTTATGAATTTCTTATGTATTCTATTGTTTTTATTTCTTAAGTATTTCTTTGTTTTTGTAATTTTTTATGCTTGAGAAATGTATTTAGATCAATATAAAGACAAATTTAATCAATCAAAAGGCTCAGAAGGCACAATTATCAGTGTTATAAAGAAATTTAGAAAAAAGCAGTATTCTGTACACAAACACATGCGAAATGATGATTTTTCGTTCAATTTAGGCCTGACATGCGATTACGTAATGTTGCGTAACGCGACAACGGAGTATCCGATTTTTTCGAACTTGGTGTCAAAATTTGCGAGACACTTGAAAGAAAAAAGTCATAAAGCGTCGGGTTGCGATTCGCAGCGGTAGCGCGGCAGTCGCGGATTTTGTACAGGGGGGTCAAATTGACCCCCCCCCCCCCCCCCCCCCCCCCCTCAGTCTGAATAGGGTTAAGGAATGCATTTCACTGGTACCCTTTACCTCAACATACATGTAGGCGAGAGTTGCAAAACGTAGAAAAATGTGTTTTTATGGCTGAAACCAAAAATAACATTTTTTGTCTCCTGTCAAGACCTCAAAGACTCCATGTACAACACCTGTTAATTGCACAATGAAAAATAGATAAAAGAAAGCCTAATATCTAATCATATTCAATACAGTCAATTTCCTTGATAGTGCTCGGGACAATGTAAAATGACTGTATAAGCTGTTATCTGTTATCAAACAAAGCAATAATGACTTGAGAAGAAGAAGAGTTGTTATCTTCACAGGGGGTTTTAATTATGTGAAATTCAGGAGTCGGAGAGCAATTGCGAATTTCACACCATGCAAAGATATCCTCGATAATAAACATGTACATGTATGCAACGATGTCACAATATACAGTATGCAAACTTAACAACATGTGAATATGGGGAAGAACCTGTCAATCTCAAAAATATATAGTACATCATTGTAATGAAACCGTGTATTAGGGTTGCCTGCAACTGAAATTGGAACCAGGAGAAAATGGCGTCATTATAATAAAATGTTTGTATTTCACATTCTGTATCCATCCTCATTATAAAAGGGAAAGACTGTAAAATGGTCTATGTTTGTATTTCACATTCACTTGATCTCACCTTGGAAGAAGGCTTGGGGTGATATTCTGAACTTGAGTTGAAGAAGGTTTTCTGTGATATGCTGTTCCCCGTAGATGTGATCAAACTGTATAACATTCTTGTCTCCCTGCCTATATGATGAAACAAAGGGATACAACAGTGCCATAATATACCTGCATCCTCTGAAGTTAGAAAATAACACTATAAGTTGTTGTGTACTAAAGAAATGTGTATCATTAACCTCTTGGAGACAAGCTAATTTGGCTATAACACACATTTCCCATAGACATCAGCTTGAATATAGTCAGGATCAGTCCTCAATGAGTTAAATAAAACGCAGACTGATACACGGCTAATATAAAGCATTCTAGATGTTTGTGTTGTAGGCCTTCTGTTGAAGACTTGTCAAAAACGATGACGCAACAGTCATTTCCTCTGGTGACAATTGCTCAAAACTTCATTATGTCTAAAAAGATATAGGGCTAGGGTTAGGGTTGCTACAAGATTTTGTGTTAGGTTTAGAGTTAGGGTCTCAAGATTGGCTTAAATATTGGACTTTACAATTTAAAACTAATATCCTTTGGACAATATACCACTGGACATGAACGGAAAAATATGTCATACCACAAACCTTACCTTCACCTGTTCCAAAGAACATGAATGAACAGAGTGGTAACTTACCACTGAACATGAAAGAACAGAGTTGTTACTCCACAAGACTTTCCTCCCTGTTCCAAAGAACATGAATGAAGAGAGGGGTAACTTACCACTGAACATGAAAGAAGAGAGTTGTTACTCCACAAGACTTTCCTCCCTGTTCCAAAGAACATGAATGAAGAGAGGGGTAACTTACCACTGAACATGAAAGAACAGAGTTGTTACTCCACAAGACTTTCCTCCCTGTTCCAAAGAACATAAATGAAGAGAGGAGTAACTTACCACTGAACATGAATGAACAGAGATGTCACTCCACATGCCTTTCCTTCCCCTGTTCCAAAATACTCAGCTAGCTTCTGCTTCTCTTTCTCTACCTCATCCTGCATGAGAGCAAAATGTATCCATTAAAAATAAACAAAGTGTTTTTATATTCAATGAAACTAATGCAGTAGCGGACGCAGCCTGACGTCACACAGTAAAAGTATCGGGCCCATGCGTAAACATAATAGAGCCGCTTTTGTCTCCACACATTTGGGCCCGAGAAATGTGTTCAACTCGGATGTCTTGAATCTGCGCCTGTAATGTACAATTTCACTTACTAATAAAGTGAATGCAAGATGTAGAAAACATTGCTGTGTAGGCAACTGAATAGTTATATTTGAATTATTTTAATTTTTTTTACTGTTTATTTCATATGATTTAAATTCAAATCTTAAAATTGAAGTCAGATGCACCAATCACACTTTTTTCACTTACTTTTGATTACTGATTTCATTGTAAATTACAACATTTCTGAGGAACCTTTGAAAATATAATAACTAAATGTAACTACATTTGTGCACTTTTTAAAATTTTCAAATGTTTATTTATCCATGGGGTAGATGTTTGGATATGCAGCATATTCCACATGTACATATCATCAGGGAGGGGAGAATGTATGGCAGGAATATATTCCAATCCCTTCTCAAAAATTCTGTTCATCACAAATCAGTTTTACCTCTGAGAGAGACTGCCGGTGAAAGGTCACCATAGCCATGAGATCTGACCCTTGGGTTGTTCGTACAGTCAGCATCCGCCAATGACCTTTGTGGGTCACAGGGTCGTACGCATCAAGATCAGACTGTCTAATGAATGTCTGGAAAGCCTGCACGACTGCCTTGGATTTACCTGGAACATTGAGGCACACTGCCGGATTCACCACCGATATCTGACCACCTGATTATGGAAGGAAATAAATTGGTATCAAACCAAAATGACATATTAGAGTGGACCCTTACAAACATGCTTACAAACATGCTTACAAATACATACATGTACATGTACATGTAGTTGGCAGATGGGAACTGTTAAACCATATTTCAATGTTCTTGGTCAAAAATCTTCAGGGACAGTAGTATTTTACATTATTTACCTTTATACAAACATTTGTTTGATGGCCCGCGAACCTTATTCAAAGATAATTTGTAACTATAATTGGGTGGTTGAAACAGCCAAAAGATAATGAAAAGTTACATAAATTATAGACACTTATGTCTGAAAAAAAATTATATTCAAACATTTCTTTTCAGTTCTGCCTATGGAATGTTCTCAATGCAAAATGCATAAATCTCCTTTTAAACATTGTAAACAATATATAAAAACAATATGGGTTTGGTCAATGTTCTTGGGAGTTTTAATTATGATCATGTGAAGTGAAAAATGGCATACCTTTGTACAGACCAAGACGGAAACCAACAGTCTTTTCTACAAAAAAAAAAAAGAGAGAAAAGAAGGAAAATTACAATATGGGGAAATTGATGTTCTTATTAATACCAATTGCAAATATTTAGCAGGTTTAGTTATATAGCTAAAGCCTATTCCTCTCACAAAGAGATCTTGTTGAAATAAGGTATTTTTCCTGGTGCTAATTTCAAACAGTCATGTGTAAATCTTTGTGTTCACTATCTTCAGTATGGGTTCGCATGGTAATTTGGGTATTTTCGTTCAAAGTACATTGACAAAAATGAGTCTTCCCTAGCAGCCAATATGCTTTTGAAAAAAAAAGGGAATTTACGATATCCTTGGAGTGCTCTTCACAAGATTACTATAAAAGGATGACAAAATTACTGTGTACTGCTGTTTACGGGGTGTATCAAAACAACTATTGTAATATTCTATGATTTGTATATTGGACATGTTTATTTGACTTGTCCAAAATTTCTCTTCAGCTCGTACAATTTATCTGCATACCCCACTCAAGTTCATCCAATATTCTTGTCAGTTCATTCAATATATCTGCATATCCCACTCAAGGTCATCTAATATTCTCTTCAGTTCATTCAATATATCTGCATATTCCACTCAAGGTCATCCAATATTCTCTTCAGTTCATTCAATATATCTGCATATTCCACTCAAGGTCATCCAATATTCTCTTCAGTTCATTCAATATATCTGCATATTCCACTCAAGGTCATCCAATATTCTCTTCAGTTCATTCAATATATCTGCATATCCCACTCAAGGTCATCCAATATTCTCTTTAGTTCATTCAATATATCTGCATATTCCACTCAAGGTCATCCAGTATTCTCTTCAGTTCATTCAATATATCTGCATATTTCACTCAAGGTCATCCAATATTCTCTTCAGTTCATTCAATATATCTGCATATTCCAGTCAAGGTCATCCAATATTCTCTTTAGTTCATTCAATATATCTGCATATCCCACTCCAGGTCATCCAATATTCTCTTCAGTTCATTCAATATTTCTGCATATTTCACTCAAGGTCATCCAATATTCTCTACACAATAATTACCTTCTCCTTCTGGATTACTTCCTATTGAGAATTCACATTTGTTCCGGTAGCCCGTCGTTATGGGCTGGAAACCATAAATATAGAGTTTAAAGTGATCATCAATATATAAATACATGATATATCTCAAATTAATCAATTATAAATGATAAATTTCTATCACTTTTAATTTCTTGAAACAATAACAAAGATAAACACAATTAAAGTATGTTGCTACCATATGACCATCGAATGAAATAAAAATTAATAGAAATCAAATCCCAACCCCATATGATCCATCGCTTATTATTGGTATTTTCAGGACGTTAGTTGCAACATGAAGGATAGAAACCACTAACACAATCTGTTGAACTCTTATAATTAAAAACATGTTTAAATGTCTGTTTTCTACTTATTTGGTCCTGAAATTACTTTAAAAATACCAACTCACTAGCATATAGTAACTTGAGCCAATAAGCCAATACATGTACATTAAAAAAAATACAAATGTATATATATATATTGCTTAAAAATAAGGAAAATGCACTTACTGATGATTTGATGTCTTCCATAGGGCAACACGAACCATTGTGTTTCTCCCTGTCAAAGAAAACATGGGATATGAGTTCAAAGTATAAACACATTACACAATTTCAATTTTGTTGTTGTTGGTTTTTCAAGTCAGACATACAACTGTACCTGGTGAAGAGTTTGGACAGTCTGGTGAGCCATTGCGTGCCAAAAGTGGATGAGTAATTACAGGAGGTTTGAGGAGTAAGCTAGAGGGAGGTTTATGGATAACTTGAGGGTGAGCCAAAGGCTTATAAAATATTCTGGAGGGATTCAGGAGTTGGTTTAGCGGTAACACTTATTGCCAGTTCTCTTCAACAGCCTGCAAACTGACTCTGAACCGGTCCAGGTTCCAAGCCCGGTCATGTCTTCATAGGGCAATGCTAAAGGTTGGTCCCTGGACTTAAATAATCATATCTGATTGTAGGGTTCAGACACTTTTTTGGAAGTTAAATTCCATGACTTTCCACGACCTTTCGACAACTTTTCAAAGAATTTTGCACCGAGATGTCTGGGAACCAGAACTTGCCTAGGACACACGACGCTCTGGGATTCTCAATGCTCTCAGCTACATAAATTGAATATTGACAAATTGTGATATTCCATGACTTTCCATGACTTTTCAATGGAAAAAATAGATTTTCCACGACTTTCAAGGCCTGAAACACAAGATGGCAAAATTCCATAACTTTCCAGGCTTTCCATGAACCCTGGATTGATACACATCTGCTAAAACCTAATCAACAAAACCAACTTCAGGGAGTCTCACCTTTGTGCATTGATGTGTTTACGACTCTCTGGAACTTGTTTCAGGAGCATATCAGTAAACTTCTTGAGTAGATCTTCCTTGGTTTGTTGTTTCTCCTTCAGTTGTTCCTGGTAATCTTGTCTCCACAGAGGTGTGACTGCATTGTTCAATCTTAAGGGTTAAGGAGGATATAATGATATAGATAATAACAGTATAATAATAATAATGTAATAAGGTCCAGACATCTTTGAGGTACAATGTTGATCGTTAAGACAGAAAAACATCCAAAATAGGAGCAACAACATCAATTCAATTGCTCAATTTATGAAAACTGGGTCTAGTTTCATGAAAATACATGTTAATAAAACACTATTCAATGTGATGTTAAGGAACCGTTAATATGCTCCGTGAAACACTGCCCTGAATATATCTCGCATCACTTTTAAAAAATTAAATGACACACAATTGTTGAATCTTATGTCTGATGAAACAGAACAATTTGCATCCATACTACTGGCATACAAATCTAGTAACTGGTCGATATAAAAAGATTGTCCCCAATCATGCAACAACGATATGACTCAAATTTGAACAACTGCAAAGATTACCTACAGTGCTCTCTGTTTTAACAACTATGGATACAGCAAGATTTTGTTATAATGGGGCATTTCTCCTGGTCAAAATATCAAACAGGTGCCAACTTCAGTCAATAAGATTTCTATTTGACAAGGTCATGGACAACTTGTATATATCAGCAAGGGGCTAGACGTTTATATCTGATAGCTGCTAACGAGTTAACCAAGAAATAACCATCAATTCAATTCAATTCAATAATGGTTTATTAATCATTAGAACATTTTACAAGAAAGGCAGTAAAAACTGGAATAATCTTATTTACATTATTGAACAAATACATACAGGTTAAAAAATTAATTTCGATCGAAGTGATATAAAACAAACATTTAAAATAGCAAACTATCATGAAATGATTGATACCTAAAAGCAATGATGGAGAGAAGACTAGCTCTGAAAGTGTAAGTAGCTGAGATGAGACGAAGGTGAAAGGTGAAATTAACATTGATTCAGTAGGTTTACTAGAAAAGTTAAAGGGCTATTTTGAAAGCGTTTAGTTCTGAACTTATATTGGTGAAATGTAGATGTGTGACGTAATGATATATCAACGTGTTTACGGGGTGGTAGCCAATTTTGGCACGTTGGGTTATTTGGCAATGATTTGGCAAAACTTCTACACAAAGCTAGTCTTCTCTCCTCAAGGGTTAATAAATTGCACTGTTGACACGCATTTGGATATGAAATATAAAGATGACCTAAAATAATTTTACATACTCGTTTTTGAATTCTTTCAATATTACTGCTTTGCTCTATTCTCAACCCGCTGTGGAAAACAGGGGCACAATATTCCAAAATAGGTCTTATGTACCCGGTATATTAAAACCAAATCTTTTACTGGTAAATGATATTTCTTAATTTTTCTTAACATATATATTTTCCTATTGCATCTTTTCACAAGTTGTTCGATATGTAAATTCCATTTTAAATTAGATTGCACAATAACTCCAGGAATTTTTGCATCGTCAACATTGCATAATTTTGATCTATTTATAAACAGATCCTCAGGTTGGGGAGGATTCTTCATGAACGTAACATGCAAGGTGAAACATTTAGAAGGGTTGAGAGTCATATTATTTAATGTAGACCAGTTTTCAATTGAGTCTAGTGTGGGTTGTAATTGCGATATTTCGTTTGATTTTCGGCCATTTGCAGGTAAAGAAAGATCGTCAACATATTTGAAATATTTAATTGGTACATCATTACATAAATCATTTACCATAATTAAAAATACGATAGGACCAAGCGTGTACCTTGGGGGACCCCGGCATGAATAATTTTAACATCAGATAATCGCCATTTAATTTAGTACACTGTTTGCGACATTCTAAAAACTTGCAGTCCAATCAATAATCCAAGTCTTATGTTCATGAGAATCATTTTTTAATCAGGATATTGTGATCTAATCGATCAAAGGCTTTTTTGAAATCAGTGCAAACAACTGTAGATATAGATTTATTATTATTTTCACCATTCTGGTAGATGTTATGTAAAAAGTCCAACTAAATAATTGTGCTGTTGACAATCCAGGTTCTTTTCCAAACTGATGAGAGTCGATATACCTGTTTATATCTTCTAATAACCATTTGGCAATAAAGGATTTCTGCTACTTTTGAAAAATATGAAGTAAAGGCAATTGGTCGTAAACTGTTGATGTTTTGGAGGGTTGACTTTTAGGAATTACCCGGGGGCAAAACCCATATTTTTAGAGTTAGCTGCATCGCGCGAGATCTAAAAAGTAGTCCTATGTAATGATGATTCTATGTACCATTAGCAACACGCCTAGGGTGGACTACAGGTGGTAAAGTGAACGGGGTCTCTACAGGCGGGGCGCCCAAATAGCCGCCCTTTTTACAAAAAATAGTATTAAAGAAAATGACTAGAAATAATTCTCTAAACTCAATGAGTTGGTCTCATATGAAAGAGTATTAAAATTCCTTACAAGAATGCTAACTTTAGTGAGAATTGAAATTAAATAATTCAGTTTTGTACTTAAAACCGTCAGTTTTTTGAATTTTTTTCCAAAAATAATTTTTTTACACATTTTTTTAATTGAATGACAAAATTTTTAAAAAGAGCTGAGAGTGTTACTTTCTGAAAAATTGCCCATTGGTATGTCTATGATCTGTAAAAAGATTGGGGTAAAATCTTTTTTCTGTTAAAAAGCTATTAAACGCTATATACCTATGAGCGCTAATATACGAAAAATCCAAATTTCGGCCAATTATAGGAAACCCGTATATACACGTTTATACCGTACATACTGCTACACGTTATACTGTATTGTGACTGACTAGGCTTATCTTCAGATTTAATAACTTTTGGGAGCATGATAAAGTTTCCAAATGGATTGATAAAACACTACCAAATTTTCTGGTGTATATAGAAATGGAGCACATGTGCGTTAATGGGGAGCAGGTTTTATTATTATTAAATTTTTCATATATTTTTATGAGGAATACATTGTTCTAATGTCCATAGTTTTATATGCTTTTTTTTACCTAAACGAATATGTACATACTAAAATGATTGGATGAGTGTCAATTAAATTATCAAAGGAGTATCTGGGGTGCGGGGTCTGACAGTTTCACCAGAACCCAAAATTTAGTGGGAAAATTAAAACGGGAATTTTGTACTTTTACCCCCCCCTCACCCCAGGAAAAAGAAGGGGAAAATAAAATCTGAACGGGTACCCGACAAAATTAATTTAAATATTTTTACCACCCACATGGTTCTTATTTATTATTATATTTATTATTATATTTATTCATTCATTTATTCATTTGTTTATTCATTCATTCATTCATCAATCCATTAATTCCTTATGTCATTTATTTATTTATCTATTCATTCATTCATTCATTCATTTATATATATTCATTCATTTAGGGAGACCGGTATGGACGTTACAAAATTCACATTTTGGCCAGATAATTCTAATGAAAGAACTCACGTACTCCATATTGGTCTGTAGTTAGCCTATTATGTTGGCTAAAATCTGAGGCATATAAACTTGAAAATATGTAAACACTAATTAAATACAGCTTAATTAGTGAAGACATTTTTTAACAACCTACCCCATATACGGGGTAGGTTGTTACACCATACGGGGGTCAATTGTTACAATATGTAAACATACGGGGTAAAGTTGACAATGTGTAAGTCTCTTTTACCATACTTTAATTTCAACTTTCCAATTTTTGACATCGTTAACAGTAGATCAAGTAGAGCTCTAGAATAGACAAAAGTAATAAAATAAAAATAAAAATATTAACACCTGAAATTGAGACAAAATGTAATTTTACATATGTAATGTAACTGGGGTAAGTTTTACATCAACATGGGTAGGTTGTTGTAACAACCTACCCCATGTGTGATTTTACATACAGAAATCAACTGTAGCACAGTCATTAGGCCAGAATTACAGGGCATGGCTAGGGGGTATATTAGTGACATACGTGTACTATATACAATACCAGACTATCATCATGTGCTTCAGTTGTAAGAGCTTTACAAATTTCAATTTTTGTCAAAAATTTACTTTGAACTGTAAAAATGGTTTTGTTGATTTACTTTTTAATAAAACAAACGGAGAAAACCTCACGACCGGCAGTTCACACAGCTAGTGTAGGCTGTATATAGATGCCAGTTAGCACATCCTCTCTTGTTCCATCTAGCTCACTGAGAACTGTAACAACTGAACCGCTGTAACTTCCATACCCGGTCTCCCTATTCACGTCTTATTTATACAGGTTGACATCTGAAATAACGAATATTGTTCTTTCAAGGGGCAATTCTATATAGTTAAGAAGTAAATCATTGCACGTATGGTCAGTGATGGTATACATCAAATATATAATATAATTGAATATTCATAATAATGAATGAAAGCGCCGTAAAATATAAAAACAACAACAACAACAACAACACACAAATAAGATAAATCTATAAAGTTAATACAAAATACTCTCTTTTGAAAATTGATGACTCATTATAAGACGAAGGATGATTTTCCTTTTCACAACACAACACACCCTCCCCACCCTGAGAGCAATTTTATATCCTGTTGCCTAAAAAATGTGGGCGTACGTTTTTACTCAGCTTCGTGTTCCTAACAAATTCTGTGGGTCGAACTTGATAAATCTGAAATTCAGATTTGGCATCCCCTCTCAAGAAGTCTGAATCCGTGCCCAATTATAAGGGAATTTAAATATTAACACCATTATGGAAATTATGAACACTGTAAACTCCTTATTAAAAGTCATGGGGCAGTTTTGGGATTAAATACCCTTTTACAATAAAAACACATTTCAAAAAATGTAATAAAATATACGGCCTTTTTGTCTTTTTATATCGCTTCTTACGACATATTAGATTTAAAGCTCATGAAAATATGTTCCCTATATATTTCACTGAGGAGAAGATCATTAATTTTTTTTGCCTCAAAATTTGAACTTCATAATTTATCCGATATAATCGTTTCAAATGAAATTATTACGTGTAAGCAAAAATTATTACAACTGCTCACAATCTTAAACTGGATACTGACCGCAATTTAGAAGCATGTCGTTCAATGTCATGTGACAGGTAGTTCATTTTTATTATTTTTATTTCTATCTATTTTTATTTTATTTATATTTTTTATTTATCATTTATTTATTTTTTAAAATTTATTTATATCTATTTATTTATTTATTTTTATTTATTTATTTATTTATTTATTTATTTAATTTATTTATTTATTTTTTTTTTTTTTTTTTTGGGGGGGGGGGAGTGCGACTGTTGACCATGGACAAACCAGGGGGTGGCAAAATAAATGAATTTTAATTTTAATCAATTTGTAAATCTTAACCAGTAAAATTGGGGGAATTATGTCTTTCAGGCAAATCTTTGTTCACTTACTATGACATTGACAAAAAAAAAAAAAAAAAAAAAGAAAGAAAGAAAAGAAAAATAATGAACTCACCAAAGCTCTTGGCATCAGGCCCATTTGGTATACGCCACTCCATGTTAAATACATTTATTATGTGCGGCCTTGACCGAGCCCCCCGCCCATTCATTACTCCCATAACCTACCAAAATTTTATCAATGTCCGTGTTTATACAGATTGTTGATATGCGTAGATACCATGTAAGAGTGTGCCAGTCTCCATATTTCATATAAAAAGGGTCCAGGGGCGAAGTTGTTGTGTTGTCTAGCCTATGGATACTACATTTTTTTTAAAGAGCTGAAGATAATAAACTTACTTAAAGTGGCTAATGAAAGCATGAATTCCCCTATGCCTGCCTCAAAAACATCAATGGGTTACTTAAATGTAAAAGTAATGAAATAAAGCGTGTCTTTTATATAAATCGTTCGCCCCTGCTCTCTTTCTCTCTCCCCCACCCCCTTTCTCTCTCTTTCATTCGATACAACCATGCTGAGGCAACTAAGGTGTTGCCCCCGCCCCCCCCCCCACTCAGGAGGTCAAGCATACACGTATGCTTGTTCCCGATTTCTCCGGAAAGGATATATTTTGGGGCTCAGGTCGTTGAAAAATCCCCGAGATATCATTGAAAATAGGGGTCTTTTAGCTTTTTTTCCCGTGACCTATTATAATTGGGGAAAGTTTTCAATTCTTGAGGAAAAATCCTGAAATATGGCCTGAATATGGTCAAAAAATTTGTGAAAGGAGTAATTTTCCTTGCTCCCCTCCCAAAAGCTGTGATAGGGGGTAATTTGGATGCAGCTTCCCTCAAAAAGCCTCTAATTAGGGGTAATTTTGACACAGTTTCCGACTGATAGGGGTATCCTTAAAAAATCTGAACGAGGGAAATACGGTTAGTGATCTCCTTGAGGGGGTGGGGGCGGGGTTAACCCTGCATAGGGCGACAATTAATTTTGAGTTCATGTTCTTTGACTGTCGTCATTTTACAATATAAACAATCTTTATCTATCTGGAATTTGTTGGAAGGGGCATGGGGTAGCATAAAATAAAATCGTCCTTCGGCCTTCCAATATTTGTCATCATATGTCAAATAAGAGTAATTTTTAATTTTCCTCTTTATGTATATATACATACTTAAGTACGTTGTTTATACACAGTGCAATTTACTTGCTTTTAACCGTATAGACAGGGGCCCTTTGAAGAGTTAATATTCCTCATTTAAAAGTGCCACCTTGTATAAAAGAAGTATTAATGCAATAATTAAATTAATGGAAAAAAAAAAGAGCCAAATGGGATAACCCATTTTCACTTTTGTCTCGCGAATCCACAAAATATTTTCTGTCCCCTTTTCCCCGAGGAGGGGGTGGGGTTAAGCACCAAATTCCCGATTTAGGATTTCCCCTAAATTTTGGTTAGGCGGACCTGTGAGGCCCCCCCCCCCTAGGTTTCCTCGTTTGATAATGCGACCCCATTTCATTATTGTTGTTGCCTTGACTCTGATTTGAATTTGTTACCGATGCTACATTGCATTTACAGATATGCGTGCACAAGGTCAAAATTGTTTACCAATGTATTCTTTTATAAAAATAAAAAAAACCTGCCGCCCCCACACATGGGGTCCATTTTCTAAATAACAGAAACATCAGCATGTGTTCGCCGGGTCTTTATTAAATCTCTTTTTAAAAACTTTTATGTGCTCCCAAAAGTTCATTAAATCTGGAAAGAATGGTAAGATTAGCCCCACCGGTCATTCACAATGTTTCTACACATACATGTATATGTTATGTACGGATATAACCACGTATATATGGGTTTCAACTTCCTTAAATAGAACGAATTGATTGTTTGTATATTACATTCATGCTTTTTAACGTATTATAACTTTTATAGAAAATAAGGTTTGCTCAAATTCTTTTATTACAGAGATAGGACATACCAATGGCAATTTTCCAGAAAGTAACAAACTTTCAGCTTTCATTAGAAATGTTGATACATCTAGATGAAAAATATCTATAAAAAATTCATTTTTGAGAAAAAAATGCAAAAAATTATTGTTTTTTTAAGTACAAAAACTGAAATTTATTCAATTTCAATTCTCATTAAAGTTAGCATTGTTGTAAAGCAAATTTAATACTCTTTCATATGAGACCCAAACTCATTGAATTAGATAATTATTTCTAAGTCATTTCTTTAAAATACTATTTTTGCTTCAAAAGGGCGGCTATTTGCGGCGCCCCGCCCTGTAGAGACCCTCGTGTCACTTTTACCCCGGGTAGTCCCACCTAGGGTGTTGCTATGTCGTACATAGAACAATATTAGATAGACTACTTTTTAGATTCTCGCCATATCAGTCCACACCTCTTGCCCCCTGGGTAAATGGGAGTAACTTGAGCTAAACGCCACTGAGTAGGTACATACCGAATCAAATGTTTGGTTGAGTATTTTAGTCAATGGTACACATAACTCACATGCAAATCCCTTAAGATGCGCAACAGGTCTATATCTCATTAATAGAAAGCTTTGTGTAATTGTAATCTACAAAGTTACAATATTACTTTCCCAGTAAACCAACCTCTAAACTCTTACTTTGATGAGGCAAAAAAAGCGTAGCGTAAAGAATTTTCTATCTAAACATAGTAGATTCTTCGCAATTAGAATACCAAAACTATTGTTGATTGCATTGGCAATAGATTACAAACTCTAATTGCATATACCTCTCTTCTATAGGAAAGATTTTATCCGGTTCCTCGTCTTCTCGACTCCTTTTCCCATCGCCTCCTTGGCTCTCTTGCTTTGGCGTTCTGTAAGCACACCATAGGGTCCCTATGGTGGCAATCTAATGAGGCAATGAGAGCTCGGTCATAATAGTTTATTCAACAGGTTGCCGATTATTTAAAGATACAATATTATATTCAAATTTCAAAATCCATCAAGGAGGCCGTCTGTTAAAATTCTTTCTTTTAGATAATCCACGATTGCAACTAGTTGTGCGTATTCTCTCTCTCTCTTTTTTTTTTCCCTTTTTTTTGCATTTTGTTGTTTTACTGTACATTTTGCCTAGAAATTAAATAAGGGAGCAACGGATTTATTCAGTGGGTTATGCATGGGTTCAGATGGAGATTAGAGCAACTAAATGGGGTCTGGCATGGCCCAATTCCAGACACCCATGCAGCAAACAGCTTTAAAAAAAGCCTATATGTTCCAGCGACAATAGATGGCTGAGGTGGTAGTGCATTAAACACATGCTGGCTCACCCTCTTCCAGGATGTGTTTTCAGGATAACAAATTTAAATAGGGCTGTGCGCGACCAAGGCAGACAGAAATGTGGGGGAATAAATAACAAAGCTTTTAATTAGGGGCATGCTGCAGCCATGCAAGAACATCAAGCGAATAAAGTCACTGCCTCCCTAAATGAAAATTAAAGCTTATTGTTGAAAAGAAAGCGTCAACTTGTGAGCGTGAAGCAAACAAAGAATACAATAATTTATAACAATTGATACAAAAATATCTGATTTACCCAGGGTAGCCACTAAATTTCTTAACACTCCGTTCCCCCTAGCATTCCATAGCATGTTCATCATGTATTATTGACCCTTAAGTGCCTTGCTAGAAGGCAGGTTCCAATTTTCCATGCTTTGATCACTGAGAGTGAAAGGCGGAAACATTGTTGTAATGCATCCACGACATATTACATGCAATCTTACCTTCAGCTGATAATTTTACTTCCTTTCCAATATATGCTGGTTTAAAACCTTTATTGCCTTCTGCCTGTTCCTCCTCACATCTACAAAATGGAAATAGTATAAAAGGAAAAGCATAAATGAATAAATTTTGACACCACAGATGACTTTTAGCGGATTATGACCCGCATTCACAAGAGTTTGAAGTTCTAATTTAATCAAGAATTGTTGGCGGGTTTATTTCTCATGTTTAAGATTAATCCATGCATCTTTTTGTTTTTTCAAACTCAAAGTTCAATTTTCTTGGAGGACACAATGTAGAGTTCAAGGAACACAGATATTAAAATCACAGATCCCATATTAAGTTATGCAACACAAAAATTAGTCTGATGACACATATGAGGGTTGGTCTACCACATACTTTAGTTCAAAGTTCATTGACAGCAAAGAGGCTTCCCTGGCAACCAATGAAAACAAATTAGCACGACGCACATGGAGATTCTTGAAAGTTTCAAAGGATCAAAATGATCGCTCCCTGGAGCATTGAACCAGCGCCTTGTCTCCTCCGGCCTTCTGGTGTTGAAATACGATTGCATTTCCAAAATTTGTTTTTAATGTTCTCAGGATTGTTAAACTGAAGTTATGTCGGCCTGTTCCGACTTATTGGTGGTTTTGAGGCAACATTGATACTCACAAAAACGTCACAAAGGCGTAGTCCTTTCTATTCACGGCTTTTATTTTCTTTGGCTTCAGCTGTAGTCCATCCAGCATCTTCCGAAGTTGCTAGGATTTTAAAACAAAATCAAATGGAAAAGAACTTATTGAAGTAATTATTTTAATATGATTAAAAATTAACAATCAAAACTTAATATCCAATATAATAATGATAGCAAAAAATATCCAAACACTATTTTTGAAATCCTTAGCATTCACAAACACATGATAGAGTTGATTCAACTATGATAAGTGTTCTAAAATAAAAACAATAAATAATACTAGATTTAACAGTAATGCACTATCAAACTATTTTCATATTTTCACCAACATAACTGATGAAATAGACTAAATAGATTATATTAACCTGTTCTCCTTAAGTGGTGACTTCAATGTGGTGAATGGATGTGTTAAAATATTTTTTACTTAAGAGATATACAGTGGTGGCCAATATTATTAGAACACCAAGCAGTTTAAATGATTTTAGTTATTTTCATTCAGTTGACCAAATAACATAGCCATGCGTTTCAGGATCAAAGTGCAATAACATTTTGAAGCCTCTTCTACAAAAGTATATATATTCTAAAAGGAAATTTCCTGAGGATGTCAAAAATGGCATTCATAATAATGCGGGGTAAAGTAGTAACATTTTATGTGGGGATTTTTAAATTATTTTTGAAGGGCCCCAAATTTTTTTATTTCAGAGCCCCCATTTAAGTCCCCCTTTCCAGTTACCCTTAATTTTTCACATTTGAATTGCTCATGAAATTTCCTTTAAAATGTATGCATTTATAAATAAATTTCGTCAGTGTCATGAAAAATAATCTTAACCTTAAATTGACAGGGTTATTTTGGTCATATCACGATCAGGGGATAGGCCAATCCACCCCTCCCCATGAAACTAAATTTTCTCAAAATTGGCATTTGTTAGGGGCATGTAAGAATAAATAAGACTGCAAAATTTGACACATCTAGCTTAAATATTTTTTTAGCTATCGGCATATGTAATTGGCATTTCGGGTTTTGGCGTTTGTACTACATGTTTAATACACAGGTCTATGGGGAAACTAAAAGCACATAGCGCAACAATTTTTAAAGCTGCGCATTACCTAGTAATGGTCAAAACTATATAAATTTGGTATCACAAAATGCATAAGACTCTACGCTATAAAGTCATTAAAGCGATCGGTGCCAAAATGTTATCCTTAAACTTATTTCGGCAAATGTACTAGGGCATTTAGAATCCCATAGACTGTGTGTAGATTCGGGTGTTCTAATAATTTTGGCCACCACTGTATATTCACATGTATACCTGAAATCCAAATCTTGAGGGTAGATTTCTCAGCATGATTTTGAATATCTCGGATGTAAACTCCGCCCTTCGACCTGCAAGTTCATCTGCGTCCATTGGATCATCACCTTCGACCTGCTTAGAGCTTTCATCATCTGTACATTGCTGTCCTACCATCTCGTCATCGACCTTGCCTGCATCAACATCATGGCAACCAGTTGCATTGGCAACCATATCCTCTGCTCCCCCCAGAGTTGATGAAGACACAGTCTCATCTTCCTTGGAGTTCGCATGGTTTCCTCCATTGTTACCTGGTTCGGCGAAGCATTGGTCTTCTCCTGATTTTGCATCAGGAGCAATTTCTGATCTTTCTTCCTGAAGAGTGTCAGTTGATGTTACATCGTCCTTTGCTTGTTGTACCTGTTCCATAGCTTCAATTTGTCTCCTCGTCTCTCTGTAAATGAACATACAACTATATCAAATACAAAATAATTTATTACAGGTAACGTTAAATGGTGACAAAGCAGCGCTTTCTTCTTTACAAAAATAGATTTACTAGATCTATTCAATGATAACTAATCACCTAATGCTACTCAGGTTGACTGAAGCGAATTAAGAACACAGATTAAATTGAAACTGTATTAGGCCCTACTTGCACTTCTTTGTTTGAACTTTGCTTTCCCTGAATCTCAATTGATTCGTTTATCATTTATTCTCTCCTGTACATTAGACAGAGGCTGCTGTGTCTTTATTGTAGGGCTTACCCCTCCGAAGACAGAGAGCTACCATTGCGCGAGCTGTTCAAATTGCAGTGTACACAGCGGAGTGTGCTTTTCGGTGACCATTTGATTGATCCAAGATTTGCCATGACATGAAAGTTATTCCACTTACCGCATCTGGAAACAGATTTTCTCTAACAGTTAGAGTCTAGATCTATCTGTTTCTTGTCCTTGATGCCCAACTGTCCTGTTGAATTTTGTTTTGGGGGTCTCCATAAGTTTTTCCCATGAAATTTGGGGAAATTTAACAGAGAATTAGAATCTAGCTAGATCTAACGTTACAGCACTGTAGTTTGTTTTAAACAGCTCGAGCAATGGTAGCTCTCTGTCTTCGGAGGGGATTACTATAAGGAGAACTAGTGCTGTGCCGATCCGATGATCGAGTCCCCGATCCGATCGATTTTCCCCCTTTTCTTAAATCTCGTTCGATATTCGATCTTAACCCACGTAAAAAAAATCGAATGTATATGATCGAATGTTTATATTTATCGCGCCAGAGCAGTGCCACACAACCCGCTCGTAGCCTGCTGCATGCCGCGCCCCGTCGACATTCTAGTCAAACTTTTTTGTTTTTGTTTTATTCTTTTCAGTCCCTTTGCTTTGACCAATGAATATACATGCTGTTTAGCCACAAATCGTAATATTCACACAACAACAATCAACCCCACACGCCTTTGAAGTTTGGAGTTCGTGAAAGTAGGTCACATCCAGGCACGCTGAAGACGCACATGAACATGTAAACATAAAATCAACACAAACACACACCGACCACGTGCGTTTGTCTTAGTGTGTACATTATCTCTTGCACCGACATACAAAGCTACATGTACTGCGCACTCAATACGAGTGCGGAGGTATAACGTTATCATGCATGTCAATTCCATCGTTGTGTTAATTCTCTTGCAAATTTGTATTCGCGCTGAGTCAGCAAAGTGTGCCTTGGAATTCTGAGCGCATATTTCACGATTTTGACTACAGAATTTTAATTTTTAGATGGAATAAAGCATGAGTTTAAGTGCTGGTAAGAAATTTCATTTTTCGTGGCTAATACTAGAAAAACTTAGGTTAGGGAGCCAGCCGGGCTTTTTCAATTACTTTTGATCGATCGAGGTAAAATTATTTATCTATGTGAAACTATTTTCAAATGTCTTGTGTTTTCGTCAGAGTTTTGTTTACATCTCACCATCGCACTGTGGTTTGCCTCAATTCAATGCCCTAGGCATATTTGCCATTGCTTTTGGCGAGTGCGAACTTTTCGCGCATAATGAGCTCTTGTTTTTTTTTTCCTTTTATAAATGTATTATTCTTTCCGATCGATATCCGATTCCGATCCGATCACACTGCCAAATTTCCGATCCGATCATGATTCGATTTTTAATTTTTTTGCACAGCACTAAGGAGAGCACAGATATAACCCTAATTTTGATTGACCATTCAAGACGACCCAAACCAGGCAAATTAACATGTCTTTAATTAGCGAACTCAGTGACAGTGAGCTCAGACTCGGTGACATGTGTGTCAGAAATGCAAGAGAGTAGCATTTCGCAACAAACACAAATGAACAAACAAGTTTTCACATGTTTAAGTAGACTCTAGATAACTTTCTAGATCTACATGAAAAATAAAATTAAATTGAAGTATTCATGTCATCGACCGATGTTTCATGGATTTAAACTTTCTGGATAATTTAGAGCGAAGAATTACAAAATATGAATTTGAATTGGGAATTGGTCACATATTTTCGGGAAATTACAGCACACGATTTAAACCACGCATGGACCCACGGCCACGGCACTTAACTTACAATATTCATGTGCACACAAGACAGGTATAAATCCTTGTGCGCACCTCACATTGATTGATGAGTGAATGTTGACATAATAAGTTATCATCCTATTGGTTACTTACCCTCCAGGACGATGAAACTAGATCGATAATCTAGAAAGCAATAATGGAATTAAACAATTTAACCCTCAAACACCACAGGATCGCAACGCATCCGATATCACGTTCAGGGAATAGGAAAATGACCTTTGTAGGTCTCTAACTCAGACTTTATTTTGTTCCCAAACCAACCGAACTATTCGGGGTTGAGGGGGGGGGGGGCTTGTTACACAAGCATGTTAGCCCCTGTCCTGGCATGAGGTTTTAGTTTATGCAGTCTCATGACAGGGGCGGGTCCAACATTCTCCTATAGAAAAAAAAAATCATCAAAATTTTCCTCGAGTCAGCTGCTTGAGAAGCTGATCCGGGGTGGGTGGCGCGGAGGGGTGTTATTTGACCCAAAGACAGTGAATTAACAAAAAAAAAATGTTATTTTCATTTGTTGCATTGGAATGAGGCTAATTTACTGTTTTTAAAAAGCGAGCGTGAAAGCGTTGAGCCGAAATTTTGGCACTTGAACCTGAAATACACGCGGTGCAAATTTTTTTTTTATTGATGTTTTTCTTGTTTTTGTTGTTTGTGTGTGTGTGTGTGTGTGTGTGTGTGTGTGTTGTGTGTGTGTGTGTGAAATGGCTTCATATAGATTAGCTAATTAAACAATGCCGAGCGCGAAGCGCTAGCTGAAAGTTGTTCTATAAAATTATATTCAAAATAAAAACTGATTTTTTTTTTTTTTTTTTTTTTTTTTTTTTTTTTTTTTTACGGTGGCTGCTCATGAGACGATTATTTATCTCATTGAGGCAATGTGCGAGCGCGAAGCGCTACCGAGAAATTTTTATATATAAAGCCTGAAAAAGGTAATTTTTTGTGCCATAGGCCTAATGCTCGTACGAAGATACTTATCTAATTAAACGAAAGTGTGATGCGAAGCGCGAGCGAAAAATTTTGGTCTATAATCAACCTGAAAACAGTGCATCGGACTTAGAGACCTTGATTTATGTAATGTTCTTCATCATCCACATGATATCCTCAATAGTCTCAATTATTATGAAGCACACAAACTGACGAACATTACCCAAATCTGTAATCTTGACTAGAATGATTTTCATTTGTATGATTTCCTTCATTTGCCGATTAGATTCCAGATTAATTACTTGTATTTTGAATATTATAAACAATCTAAATGTGAAGAGTCAGTCTTTTACTTCGCTGGAGTAGAAAAACGAGGATCCTAATATACTTGTTCTCTGATTGAGAATAGTCAAGGTGGTAGGCCCTAATAATACAACGAAAATCGTCTCAAACAAGTATCATGTAAGTGCTTTCAAATGTTTTTCAAATCAATTAGCCTCATTCATGTTTAATGCAAGAAGTCTGTCCACGAATTCGACAGTAATGTTGAAAGAATAATTATCTAAATTTTCCTATTTCTCAATTGTTGTTATAACAGAAACATGGATGTAGTAATAATCAATGACAGAATTCAATTAGGCTGGGTATAATGTTGTTCATCGGCTCGTTCTGTCGGAAGAGAGTTTGAGGAGTGCCTTTTTTGTACTATAAATACTTGAATTTTTCGTATTTTGAATAATTATTGGCATTTTATATTAATGGTGTTGGAATCGTCTTTTATTGAAATTGTAAGCCAAAATCATATTATTTAGGCGTTGATTACCGGCAAACCTTTTAGTAATTCCTAATGACTTATAAATGAATTTGAAAAATATAATGCATACTCCGTTACGTAATTCATAGAACATGATATCTCAATGGGTGTCTTCAATTTAACCTGTTGGATTTTGCCAAAGTCCCCAACATTATACAATTTCTTAGACGTGCTTTTCTTTTGGATTTTATCCTATTGTTTATAAACCCACTCGTAAACAAACCATTGCGTCGTATTCTGTGGGGGGAGGGGGGCTTTACGGGCCCGGGCCCCGCCGTCGGGGCGCGCAGGGGGCGCCGACAAGAGGAAGAAAGGTGAGAACAAAGGAAGAAAAAAAAGAAAGAAGAAAAAAGGAGAAAAAAAACAAGAGAAAGGGAAAAAGGGGAAAGAGAAGGGAAAAAGGGGGGAAAAGAGAAGAAGAAAAAAAAAAAAAAGAGAGAGAGAGAGAGAGAGAGAGAAGAAAAAAAGGAGAGGGGAAAGGAAAAGGGGGGGAAAGAGGAAGGGAAAAGGGGGAAAGAGGAAGGTAAGAAAAAAAGATAAAACAGAGAGAAGAGAGAGAGAGGAAGGGAAAAATAAAGGAGAGGGGGGGGGAACGGGCGCGCCCTTAAAAAAATGGGGAGGGGGGGGCGCCAAATCGACCTTAAAATTAGGGGGGGGGCCAAATTCGACCTTTAAATTAGGGAAGCGCTCAAACTGACAGTAAACTATAAGGGGTGCCAATTGACCTTAAACTTAGGGCGCCAATCGACCCTTAAATTTTAGGGGGCCAAATTCGACAGTAAAACTAAGGCGCGGCCAGAATTGACTAAACTAATAAGGGGGCAAAATCGACCTTAAATTTTGAGGGGCGCCCAAAGTGACCGTTAAATTTTAGGGCGGCGCCAAATCGACTAGTAAACTACGGGAGCCAAATTGAGCTTGAAACTAAGGGGCGCCAAATTGACCTGAAACTTAGATGCGGGGCGCCAAATCGACCTTAAATTTAGGGGCGCCAAATCGACCTTAAATTTGGGCGCCAAATCGACAGTAAACTTAAAGGGCCGCCAAATTGCACCTTAAACTTATAGGGGCGAACAATCGACCTTAAATTAGGGGGGCGCCAAATTGGACTCTTAATTTAGGGGGGGTGGCGGCCAAAAGCGACAGTAAACTATAAGGGGTGCCACAATTGACCGTTAAAGCTTAGGGGCGCCAATCGACCTTAAATTTAGCGGGCGCCAAATCGACAGTTAAACTAAGGGGGCCAAATATGACACTTTAAACGTTATAGGGGCGCAAAATCGACACTAAATTTAGGGGGCGCCAATCGACTTAAGTTTAGGGGGCGCCAAATCGATCAGTAACTTACGGGGAGGCCAAATGTGAGCTTAAACTGAAGGGCGCCAAAGTGACGCTGAAACTGTAGATGGGGGCGCCAAATCGACGCTTAAATTTTAGGGGCCCGAAATCGACGTTAAATTCTGGGGCGCCAAAGTCGAGCAGTTAAACTAAGGGGCTGCCAAATTGACCTTTAAACTTATGAGGGGCGCCAAATCGACCTTAAAATTTAGGGGGCGCCAATTGACGCTTTAATTTAGGGGGCGGGCGCCAAAGCGACAGTAACTTGTAAGGGTTGTGCCAAATTGACCTAAAACTTAGGGGCGCCAAATCGACCTAATTTAGGGGCGCTCAAATGACAGCTGAAACTATAAGGGCGACCAAATTTGACTCTTATTGTTATAGGGGGCGCAAATCGACCTAATTTATGGGGGCCAAATCGACCTTAATTTAGGGGTGCGCCAAATCGACAGTAAACTACGGGGAGCTAAAATTGAGCTTAAACTAAGGGCGGCCAAATTGACCTGAAACTTAGATGGCGGGCGCCAAATCTACCTAAATTTAGGTGGCACCAAATCGACCTTAAATTTAGGGGCGCAATCGTACAGTAAACTAAGGGGCGCCTAAATTGACCTCTAAACTTATATTGGGCGCCAAATCGACCTTATATAGGGGGCGCAACAAATCGACCTCTTAATTTAGGGGGCGCCATAAGCGCACAGTGTAACTATAAGGGGAGCCAATATTGACCTTAAACTTAGGGGCGCCAAATCTGACCTTAAATTTAGGAGGGCTGCAAAATTCGACTTAAACTTAGGCCAAAATCGACCTTAAGACTTATAGGGCGCCAAATCGACCCTTAAATTAGGGGGCGCCAAATTTGACCTTTAATGTTTAGGGGTGGGGCGCCAAAGCGACAGCTCAAACATATAAGGGTGCCAAATTGAACGTCTTAAAGCTTAGGGCGCCAAATCGACCTAAATTTAGGCGCCAAATCGACAAGTAAACTTAAGGGGCGCGACCTCAAATTTAGGCCAAACTCGTTAAACTTTAGGGGGCCCAAAAATCGACGGCTTAAATTTAGGGTGCGCCAAATCGACACTTAAGGGTGCAGAATCGAGTAATAGGGGAGCCAAAATGAGCTTAACACTTAAGGGGCGCCAAATTGGACCTGAAAGCTTAGATGGGCGCACTACTTAAGATTGGGGCGCCAAATCTACCTTAAACTTATAGGGGCGCAGACCGAAATTTGGCCTCGACCTTAAATTTTGGGGGCGCAAATTTGACCTTTAGATTTAGGGGGGGGCGCCAGAAAGGACAGTAAACTATTAAGGGGGCGGGTTGCAAATTGGACCTTAACAGTCCTTCAGGCGCATTAAATCGACCTTAAGGAGCGCCACATATCGACAGTAACTAAGGGCGCCAAATTACCTTAAACTTATGGGGCGCAAAATTCGACCTTAAATTTAGGGGGCCAAATCGAGCCTTAAATTTAGGGGTGCGCCAAATCGACAGTAAATCTACGGGGAGCCAATGAGCTTAAACTAAGGGCTGCCAAATTGACTGAAACTTAGATGGGGCGCCATAATCTACCTTAAAAATTTAGGGGCACCAAATACTGACCTAAATTAGGGGCGCAAATCGACAGTAAACTAAGGGGCGCCAAATTGACCTTAAACTTATATGGGCGCCAAATCGACCTTATAAGTATAGGGGGCGCCAAATCGACTTTAATTTAGTGGGGGCGCGCAAAGCGACAGTAAACTATAAGGCGGTCCAATTGACCTAACTTCAGGGGCCGCTCAAATCGACCCTTAAATTTAGGAGGGACGCAAAAATCACCTTTAACTATGGGCGCAAAATCGAGCTTTATAATTACGGGGCGCCAAATCTTAACTTAAACATTAGAGGGGCGCCAAAAATGATCTTAAACGTAAGCGGCGCAAATTAGATCAAATGTAGGCGGGCAAAAATTGATCTGAAGACTTAAAGGGCGCTTGATTTAACCTGAAGTTAAGGGGGTGGCCGAATCGATCTTAAATTAAAGGACGCCAGATTGAGCTCAATTGCTAGGGGCGCCGAACTTGATGAGACTAGGGGTGCAAAATTTATCCTTAAACTTAGATGGCTCCCAATTACCTATTTACCTGAATAAATAAGGGGCCTCAAAAAAACAAAAAAACAGAAGGGGTCTTTAAACATGGCTCTATTCTAGAAATTTAAAATTCCATGCCTCCTGGTTTGAATAAACATAGCAAAATTTTCGCTCGCGCTTTCAGCGCTCGCATCTTCTTTTCCGCTTGATTTATTACATTGTGTCGACGGAACGCCATAAAGATGACCTGTTTTCTAAATCTGAATGCATAAAAATTTCCGCTTCCGGCTATTAGCACACGCTATGTTTTCTTTCTTTACCCAGAATTTACATTACGGGATTGCTGAAGCAGAACATTTAAATTTACTTGTTTTCAACGTTACATTTTTATTTATTTATTTTTTGTTATATATTATTTTTTTTTTTGCATTGTCAAATTTATGCTCAACATATTCAGCCGGCGTCAAATTGAGCGGTCTTACACTTTACGGCGCCAAGAGACCTTGAACTTTATGGGGGCACTGAATGAAGTTAAGGGGATGTCAAATCGAGATTTTAAAATTAGGTGGCGCCAATTAGCTTATAAGGGCGCCCAATATCTGAACTTAGGGCGCGCCGAATTTACCTGAAACTGAAGGGGGGCAACAAATTAGTTTTAAAATAATATGGTCTCTATATAGAATAGAAGCAAAATTCAAAATTCATGCATTCCGGGCTGTATATACAGGCAAAATTTTCGCTGCGCGCTTCGCGCCTCCGCATAATTCCCCCAAGATTATTACAATTGTGTTTCCTGAGGAACGATGAAATGTCCTGTCTAATCTAATCAATTGAATAACATCAAAACTTCCGTTCATGCTTCGCGCTCGCTCTGTGTTGTCCTCTTACCAAAATTTACATTATGAGGATTCTAACCATCAAAACATTTACAATTTAGTTTGATTTCACTTACAGTTCATTTTTGCATTCAAATTGACCTAAATCTTAGGGCGCGGCAAATTGAGCTAAACGTAGGAGGCGTCAAATTGGACCTGAGATCTTAGGGATGCTCAAATTTATCTTAAACTTAGGGGCTCCAACCACATTTTTTTAAACTTAGGGAGGTGCGCCGAATTTACCTGAAACTAAGCGGGCAAAACAACTTTGGTATTTGAATATGGTCTAAAGATTTTTAATTCCTTCCTGGTCTGTATAGTACATACAAAATTCTGGCTCGGCGCTACGCGCTCTGCATCATTTTCTTTTCCATGAGTCGATTACGATTGGTTCCTTGAGGAACGTATGCAATGCCAATGTTTTCCATCATTTAAAAGACATTCAAAATTCCGCTATCGCCTGTGTTTTTCCCTATGCCATAATTTGCATTATAGGATACTAATCACAATGACATTTAAATTTATTTGAAGTATGCACGTTACATATTTGCTCATTTTCGGCCAGGGGCATCAAATCCTAAGATCGTATATGTATGGCGCCAATTCAAATCTAACGATTTAGGGCGCCAAATTGAGCTTAAACTTAGAGGGCGCAATTTATATTAAACTTAGGGAGGGAAGCAGAAGGATTAGATAAGCAACTAGAATGATAGATATTCATCTCTCTTTCATAATCATGTAAATATACTGGCAACATACGGTCTTTAATAATATATGGAGGCGCAAATGATCCTAAAGCATCAGGTCCTGATTACCAATAGAGCGCAAAATTTTTTGATCGCGCTTTCGCGCTCGCTTCAATTTCCAAAGAGTTATTACATTGTGTTCCGTGAGAATGCATAAAATGTCACGTTTCAGAGTCATGTCCGGATACAGAGAATTTCTGCTTCGGCGATACGCACTCGCCTATTTTTTTCTTTCTTCTTGTAACCAGATTGAGGATCTGAAGCAGACATAAAATCAATTAATATCATTTTGTTTGATTCACATTACTGATCGGTAAAGAATTTCACATGATTTATATATGGCTTGCTTTCAAATCGTTTTGAGTGGACAAATTACACGCTCGCTGTTCATCATTTCATATGATATTCTGATTGAAGAAGCTAAAAAAAATTGATACCCCTAATTGCTTAGAATTCTTTGCTTTCTGATCGTAAAGTAGAGGGGGAAAAATCTGATCGCGCTTCGCGCTCGTATTTTCATCTATAGCGGTGATACCTTTATATACCTAGAAATTCTTTTCCATGAACTCACCATTGGCAAGTAATCAAAAAAAAAAAAAAAAAAAAAAGAAAAAAAAAAAATCAAATGAATTACTATTCAAAATCCTTCAACATACATTTAAGCCGGAGGCCTATGTTTGCCTGGCGGGGACAGCCGGTGTTCTGATTCCGGGGCGCCATATTTTGAAAAGTACACAGGGGCGCCAAATTCACGTCGGGCCCCCCGGGGTGCGAAATCCTGGATACGCGCCTGCAAACGTTTCGGCTAAACTACTTGATAATATTTTTACGCATTCAACCCATGATCAAGCCCTTTCTGGGATTTGCATTTCTGATATAGGCAATTATTTTCCAATATTTCATATAATGTCTTTTTCAGAAAACCATCATAATGAAGTAAATGATAAATCTTTTGTGCGTGATATTACCCCCTCTTCAGTTTCTTCTTTAATTAATGATTTAAAGTTAGTTGATTGGAACATTGTATTGCAACACTTGATGATGTAAATATTGCATATGATACATTTCTTAACAAGTAGATTGAATGTGATCATACAAATGCCTATCCATCAGAAAGTAAACAAACATGGTAAAAAGATTAAAAATCCGTGGATAACTCGTAATATTTTGAAGTCTATGAAATAAAATAATGTATTGTACAGTTTATACAAATCTCATCCGTGTGTTCGTAATAAGGCGATTTATACTCACCATTGCAATAAATTAAACTCCTTTAAACGATGTGGCAAGAGGAAGTATTATTTTCAAAAATTTCAAGCTGTTAAGTCTGACCTGAGAAAGACATGGAATGTTGTTAACAGTATACTTTGTAAGAAAAAATGTCATGCACCTAAAAATCTCAATTATATATAATGGCATCTCTGTCGATAATCCTAAAGAAGTGGGAAATATTTTTAAAACCATTTTGTCAATATTGGAGAAAGTCTCAAAAAAAACTATTTCTGATTCTGATTAGCTATTTTCTGATTATGTGCAAGGCAATTTCATGCAAAATTTATTTTTCAAACCAGTAGTGCTATTGAAGTTTTAAATATTGTAAATAAAATGCCCAACGGGTTTAGTTCGGGATATGATTCTATTCATAATCATCTTGTAAAATCTGTTATCAAGTATTTACTTATTACTTTAACTCATGTTTTTAATCTTTTGTTAAGTAATGGCATTTTCCCTTCCATATGATACTTTTGTATAATATTGTACTTTTGTTGAAAAAAGGAGATACATCTAATATGAATAATTTTCGCCCCATATCGGTTTTGCCATCATTTTCTAAAATTCTTGAAAGACTTGTCTTCAATAGACTTTCCAACTTTTTTACTCATTTCAGAGTATCATCTAAAGAACAATATGGCTTTCGTTAAGATTGTTCAACTGGTCTAGCAATTCTTGACCTATATGACAAAATAATTAGATATGTTGATCAAAATAAGCATGCAATATGTAGTTTTATGGACCTGTCGACACTCTACTTCATGGTATACTTTTAGCCAAACTACGTTTTTATGGTGTAAGAGGTCTACCTCATGAATGGTTTTGCAGTTATCTTGCCGACAGGATGCAATATTCATCTGTAAATTATAATAATTCCTCATATGAAAGAAATATTATGTGGTGTCCCTCAGTGTTCAATTTTAGGGCCTCCTTTATTTCTGATTTATATTAACGATATCATAAATTGTTCAACTTTCTGTAAACTTACTTTATTTGCTGATGATGCAACTATTCTTGCTTCAAATTAAAAGTTTGAACGCTTGGTTGATGATTTGAATATTAACCTAAATTATATATATAATTGGTTGGTTTGTAATAAGCTGTCCTTGAATGTTTCCAAAACAAAATTTATAATTTGTTTTATTTAAAAGTAGTAGAAATTTAAATCCTATATATGACCAAGTTACTTTATCTATTAATAGTGTATCAATTCAACAATGTAAAGTCTTTAATTATTTAGGAGTATTCTTTGATGATGACCTTTGTTGGAACTCTTATATCAACCATGTCACTAAAAATATATTTCAGAGTGTAGGAATTATTAGTCATTTAAACTTTGTTTTACCGCTCCGTATGTTGTTCATGGTATACAATGTATTTATTTTGTCTCATATTATGTATTGCAATTCAGTATGGGCGACGAAGCATCCTTCTAAAGTAATCAAATTACATAGACTTAAAAAAGGGCTTTACGATTATGTTCAGATTCTGCATTTAGAGCACCATCCCAACCTTTATTTAAAAAGTTCAACACCTTACACATTTACAATAGGCCTATCAATTAACTACAGATTGCCTCGTTGATGCAACGTTATTTTTGTAATTCTCTTCCTTCGAACCTTAAACTATTTTTACTATTAACAATACGGTCCATGATTATTATACTAGAAATGCCGATAAGTTTCACCTTTGGAATGTCTCTTCTGCTAAAACATAACACGTCATTCCGTTATGTTGGGCCCAAAATTTTGAATTCTTTACCTTCTTCTTTGCATTCTATCCGCTACAATAATTCATTTAAAAGACTACTTAAAAAACATCTTCTCTCTTTATATAACTCTTAATTATGTGCTGTGTGGGGGGGGGAGGGGTAGGGGTGAGGGTAAGTTATCCATACTTTTTACTTTTAACTTGCAATTAATTATTTGTTGTTTTAGTGCGCTTAGTTTATCCAGACTTTCAAGCCTCACTGGCTTTTACGGCTGAACCATTTTCAATGTCTATTATTATTTGCGAGTATATTTATTGTAATTTCTTATGTTTCCTATGTATCTTTTTGTCTATATGTATTTCAATGTGTATTTCTATTGTGTGTATATATATATATATATATATATATATATATATATATATATATATATATATATATACAGTGGTGGCCAAAATTATTAGAACACCAAGCATATTTAAATGATTTTAATAATTTTCATTCAGTTGACCATTTAAATACCTATAAAATGGTTGGAATGTCTCCGAATATCATCAATATACTCTAAAAACTAAATAACAAAGCCATGCGTTGGGAACTCGCCCCCAAGTTGCCCTTTTTTATGTCACCCCACCAATTGCAAAATTTAAAAATCTTGCCTCTTTCAGGATCAAAGTGTCATAACGTTAAACATTTTAAGCCTCTTCCTACAAAAGTATATATATTCTGAAAGGAAATTTGGTATTCATAACAATACAGGGTGAAGTACTGACATCTTATGTGGGGATTTTAAAATTATTTTTGAAGGGCCCCAATTTTTTAATTCAGTGCCCCTATTTAAGTCCATTGTTCCAATGACCTTTAATATTTCAACATATTTGAATTGCTCATGAAATTTCCTTTTAAAAATATACATTTACAAGGAGTGTCTTCGTTGAATAAAAAAAAAATAGTCTTAACCTTCAATGGGCATGGTTATTTTGGTCATCTAACCACCAAGGGTGGGGGCGAATCCACCTCCCCATTCGACCAAATTTTCTGAAACTTAGAATGTATTTGAGGTATATTAGAATAAATAAGCCTGCTAAGTTTCATACTTGCACCTCAAATACTTTTTGAGCAATCGGTATATGTATTTGGCATTTTACTTTTTTGCATTTGGACTACAAGTTTAATACACAAGTCTATGGGGAAATCAAAAGCGCATAGCGCAACTATTTTTAATGCTGCGCATTACCTGGGCCCGTATTCCATAAACTATACTTAAGCAATTTGTCTTAAGTCTAAGTATTTTAGTCAGATTTTGTCCAGGAAAAAAAAATCTTAGCCTTTATACTAAACACGTTAAGCACTGTGTCTGAGGTCAGAAAGCATCAAGCAAAACTCTTAATTTTATTAATATCGGCATTTTTAATTTTTGTGGTCTCAAATGAGATTGCCATATAATCAACATTAAAGTTAAGCCACTACGTAGTAGGCTTAAAGTTAGGATAAAATTCACATTTTTTTTATAGTAAATAGTGGTAGTATTTTACGAGCTGTGATTGGTTGAAAGGGTGTCACGTGTCGTTCAACATTCTGGTATGTTGAACGCTTTTTTGTTATGTTGAACGGTGATTTGTTATGTTGAACGGTTTTATCATATTCTGTGTTAAAATGAATGGCGAAATCGATTGCTTTGTTGCGCTAGCGCGTAATAACAGTAAAATGGTGCGCACAACAATAGATACGCGGAGCAACAATATACGTCACAATAGCTTAATTAGCACCAAAAGTTTGGCAAACATATACATTGGCAAAGATAAAACCAGATTAGGCAAGGTCAAATGTCTAGGGGTCTATTTACTATAATAAATAATGCATGCTCTATTGATGCAACATTACTAACTATGTGAACTCCAAATACTAAATTGTCCCTCGTGCACATCTGTTTCAACTCGGCCTACGGCCTTGGTGAAATTAATGTGCCCTTGGGATAATTTAGTATTTGTCGTGCACATAATCTAGTATGTTGCATCGTAGAGCATGCACTATTTATATAATGTTCGATTTGAAGGCGCAATTCCATTTCAGACTTTTGACTAAGCAAAAATCTAAGAAGTTATGCTTCACTGTCAAAAATAGGCTTGAAAAAAATTCTTAGTAAGCCGTATTTATGGAATACGCATTTTAAAGATAAGCAAAAATGCTTAAATATCATGCTTTTATGGAATACGGGCCCAGGGCCCGTATTCCATAAAACTATATAAATTTGGTATCAACATATACGTAAGATCCTATGCTAAAAAGTCATGAAAGCTCATGGCACACAAAAGATATTTTTAATCTGATTTCGGCAAATGAACTAGTGCATGAGAGTAACCCATTAACTTTGTGTAGGTTCAGTGTTCTAATAATTTTGGCCACAACCACTGTATATATATACTATATATATTATTATATATATATTCACGACCTTGTCTTTTAAATAATGGAAATAAATAAATTTCAATTCAAGATACTTATCTAATTGATGCAAGCGCGAAGCGCGAGCCCCCCCCCCCCCCCCCCCCTTTAAGATCTCGGCCGCGGATCGCGTGAAATCGCAACGAAAATTTGCATGAGGCAGAGAAATGACATAATCTACACGCGTTGCCATAGGTAAATATGCACTAACTCCATTAATTATGCTAATTTATTCATGATATAATACGTTTGTTCTAATTCCCTTAAATAAAGCTCCTAGAAACCTTTTTTTTTCGGGGGGGGTAAAAATATTCTTATAGCATTCTAGCCTAGAATTTGTAATGGAAAAAAAAATTCACAGATACCCTAGATCGATTGTTATTGTATTTTATTGTTGTTGTTTCTCTTATGCATTTCTTGTTTTGACCGTTTATGTATTTTTTTTTTTCGACACAATTTCGTCCGTGACATTATATTCGGCCTGTAAATAGCCTCAGTAAACGACTCTTCTCAATGAAATTAAAAAATAATCAACTCATTATGAATATTGCTGAAAACACAAAATTGGTATTGACTTTGTTATATGAAAATCATGTTTTGAGCCATTATCCAGGTACTGATCAGAAAATTGTTTGAAAATACACGGGAACGTCACGTAACGGTAGCTCGATTGTCGCAAAAAATCAAAAAAATTATGCACTGCGGAATTCTGCCGAAAAAATATCGAGGGGGCCAAAATTTACCTTAAGCCCCTGATCACACCTTGCGTTTGGGCTGCGTATTTTTACCTTCGTTAGGCCGAAGCCAGCCTTGATGGGCAGCCCTACGCAGCTCCAATATTCGATTGACAATCCACTGCTGCGCTTAGAGCTGACAACTGTAGCTCTAATCCCTGGGTCTTGCATTCATTTCAACCCTCGCTCTAGCTCGTTTCACTCGTAGACAGACGATTCAATACGAAGTTGCTCGTTATCCATTGCGTGTGTACCTCGTTCACTACTCGTTGTTGCTCGCTAGCCGCTCGATCTAGCTCGTCTCACCTCGATTCACTGCGCATTAACTCGCTAAAACTTTTGTTGCGTTCGAGCTCGTTCAGGCCTTTGCGTCCGCCTGCCTATTTACCTCGTTCTAGCTCATTCTAGCTCGTTATGTTGCCTTTGACTGCGTTTGTCTGCGTTTGGGAAATTCGCAGCCGAACGCAGACCCAAAACGCAAAGGTGTGATCGGGGCTTTAGGGGTGCACCGAATTGAGCAAAACGCAGTCAAAGGCAAGACAACGAGCTAGAACGATGTAAATAGGCCGCAGGCGAACGCAGAGGCCTTGCGTTCAGTTGCGGGTGTTCGAAATTTGTTCAAACATCCGCAGCTGAACGAGCTTGAACGGAACAAAAGTTTTAGCGAGTGAATGCGCAGTGAATAGAGGTGAGACGAGCTAGAGCGAGCGACTAGCGAGTAACAACGAGTGGTGAACGAGGTACACATCGTTACGAGCAAACCTCGGATTGAGTGGTACTGTACTGTTACGAGAAAAAGTGAGCTAGAGCGAGTTTGATTGCAACCGAATATGAAGCTGCGTAGGGCTGCCTTAAGCCCCGATCACACCTTTACGAATTGAGGCTGCGTTCGGCTGTGGATTGCCTAAACGCAGACAAACGCAGTCAAAGGCAACATAACGAGCTAGAACGAGCTAGAACGAGGTAAATAGGCAGGCGGGCGCAAAGAAAAGAGAGAGATGGGAAACCGTTTTATAAGTTCCTTCTGGTACAGGTTTGTAAGTTGTACGCGGAACTCAGCTTTTTGGACCAAGAGTAAACATTAGACTGTGTAAATCGTAAATGAAAGCCCAAATTTTGCGCTTACTAGTATAGTGACGGTCTCTTAATGCCGCCAATTGAATTGACTGGAAATGCTACTCTCTAAAATAATTAATGTATTAGTAAATCTTCATTTATTATCTTCTTTTTTTTTTTATTCAACAATTTGTAAAGTGTCCACAACTCTTTTATTTGGCAAAATAACGAAGAAATCAAATCATGACATTAGAAAAAATATAAAGAATAAAATATATTATGGATTTTTTTGCATCTCAATGTTCATTGTAATAATGGTTTGCAATATACACGTGCGTCACGGAAAACGGAACCCGAATGGATGGTCATTTTTCTCCAAGAAAACAAGTAGTTCATGGAAATTCAGGGTATCTTTTTAAAGTTCAAGCTTTAATTTCTTTCATTTCAATCGAAAAGACCAGGAATAGATGAGCAGGAAATACTGTCGAAATCAGTTTTGCGCCAGTAAATTAGTGTAAACAGCCTTACCTTAAAAGGGAGGGTTCATTATTATATATATATATATATAATATATATATATATATATAGATAAAGAATACAATTTGAATGAAAAACGCGTAGAGATAAAATATTTTCCGATATTTTCGGGCATAGCCCTTTGTTCAAGAAATGACAAATTTATTAAGCGTCAACTTCATAATCACAAAATGCAAAAACGCGCCAAAAAAGGTCGCGTAGCAACAAAATAGGAGATACGCCCCCAAACGTGACCGTAACAATACATCAGAGGAAAGAGAAAGGGAAATAGAAAGGGGGAAAGAGTTGGAGTTTTATAATAACGTGACAAAAAAACATTTATATTGAAAGAATCATTTTCGTGTACATCAAGAAACTAATTTACTGTATAACTTGCAATGGATGTGGGAACAATATATAGGAGAAACGGGTGATATTTTACGTAACCGAATGACATTACAACGTCAGCGTAAGAGAGAAAAATATCAAGTTCTTTAATGTGAGTAAACACATATCAAAGTGTGCTAAAGGAATATACCCTGAATTTAAAGTTGTACCATTTTATAAGATTGAAAACGGATAATGAAAATGAACGTAAAGCAAAAGAAAAATATTTCATTGATTCATTTAAGCCAGAACTAAATAGGCCATAGCAAGTTTGTTTATTTTATTCGATTCTAAATTTCATGACAATCCAAATGATCTATTGTAAATATGTACAAAATAATTGTTAAATGATTGTGAGGTATCTTATTATGACGTATAATATGTTGTATAATGATTAGGTTGCTAAGCAACGCGCTTGTTTTGCGCTCATCTAGCGCCAGCACGCAAGTGTTAAATGTTGTTGTTATGATTTTTAAAAGATTTGTGTTTCACTTTCACTTTCTGAAGAAAATAAGAAACCGGTTAAAGTGGAAAAAGATTTGCCTACACGACTATTTCTTCCAGAATTTTTGTTTAATTTTATTTTTTTTCCGTGACGGAGGATTTAATTTTTCAACTTGTGTATATGATATATATATATATATATATATATCTATATTATATATATTATATAATATATATATATATATATATTATTATATATATATTATTATTATTAGTATTATTATTATATAATATATATATATATATATAATAGCTATATGCAGCAATGGAAATACCCACATGACAAACAACCGGGGTTGGGCACCCGGGGTGACCAACCCTGGGTAGACAAGGAAACTTAGTCATTCTTCGCATGTATACAGTATCACTTACACAGTAGCATGATTATTTACAATAGGGCTGCTAGTTTCCATCGTAATCTCCATAAGCATTTGATAGTCATTGCCTTCATGATATCAATTTCGTCAACTACAAAAGCTGTACAAGCTGTCAAGCAAATGTAATTTAAATGATATTAAGTTGCTTTGAATGTCGAATTCAATGTTTGATCAAAACTCTTCGTTGATGCTCTTCTCTTGTTGGTCATACAATAATGAGAATAACATAAGGGAGGAATTTTGGTTATTGGAACAGCCGAAAAGTTGTATAGCCTTTATAAAAGGCGATAACTTTAAGTAATATCTCACCTGGGTTGACAAAAATGGCCCCATAGACAACTCTGGGTTGACAACAAACTAAAATCTAAAAGATGCTTGTGATGTGAAAGTTGGCATTGGTGTCTACCCTGGGTTGACCAAATGGCATCATAGACAACCCTGGGTTGACAACAAACTAAAATCTAACGTTAGATGTGATATTGACATTGGCATTGTTGTCTACCCTGGTTGACCAAATGGCATCATAGACAACCCTGGGTTGACAACAAACGAAAATCTAGAAGATGTTGTGATATGACAGTTGGCATTGGTAGACACCCTGGTAGACACCTGGTTGACCAAATGGCATCATAGACCACTCTGGTTTGACAACAAACAAAATCGTCATCCTTAGAGCAATGTGCATTTTTAG
>CALNVZ010003434.1:43803645-43873367 GCA_940671915.1 Paracentrotus lividus | reverse complement strand
TTTCACGTAAGTTAAAGACTAACTTTCATATGTCCCTGTTCAAGCTGTAACGGTAGATTCAGTCGATGGCTTGCTTCAAAAAAAAAAATCTAGTTCTGGAAAACTAAAGTTAGATGCAGCTACACAGCGCCAGTACACCACAGCCACATTCTGCACAACACACTCAATCAGCGAGCTCGCAAGCTCAGCTAGCTAGCTAGAACTACGGTACCGTACCACTAGCAAAGAACCTGCGTAGCACAATCGCTGCTAGCGCGAGCATGCAACCCATCTAGCTCCTTGCTGGAATTACTAGTAGTCTACAATGTACATATAAATAAGCGCGCAATTTCCAATCGCTACCTATAGCGCCTTTGAATACCTTACGAATACCTTTTTTGGCTGTTCTAATAACCAAAATTGGCCCCCTAATGCTATTTTCGTATTATATCGACCATGAAGCGAAGAGCAATCGAACATTGAATTAGACATTCAAAGCAACTGAAAAATTCATTTCAACTAAAGTTCTTGTCATCTTGTACAGCCACATCGAATAATAGATCTATGCAGTTGATGAAATTGATATCATGAAGGTGATGACTACCAAATGCTTTTGGAGATTACGATGGAAAACTAGCATGCCCTATTGTAATGCTACTGCATGTGTAATGCTACCTGTATATACATGAGAAAAATGACTAAGTTCCCTAGTTTACCCAGGGTTGGTCACCCCGGGGGTGCCCAACCCCGGGTTGTCTGTCATGTGGGTATTTCCATTGCTGCATATATATATATGGTAGAGCGCCTGACTAGTAACCAGGAGGTCTCTGGTTCGAATCCCGATGGTACCCCATTTTCTTTGCTCATTTTTTCATATTATATATTTCTGGTCAGTTTCCTTATTCAAAATTTATATTAAAAAAGCTGCATCACTTCACCGTGATCCCTTGCATTTACTCCAAGTTGATTTCTATCCTTCGGGTTTATGCCAGGTTTCAATAGCTTCTGACCACTCGAGCATTGAAGAGTTAACGGGTATTAGGGACGACCCCATCCGGGGCTTACTATAGCTCGGATGGTAGAGCGCCTGACTAGTAACCAGGAGGTCTCTGGTTCGAATCCCGATGGTACCCCATTTTCTTTGCTCATTTTTGCATATTATATATTTCTGCTCAGTTTCCTTAATAAATATTCAAATATATATATATATATATATATATATATATATATATATATATATACCTATTTTCGTCCTTAAGGCGAATTTCTTTGTTTCCTCCTTTTATATCGCCCCAACTAACCCTAGCCCTAACCCTATAGAATTGGCGTTAAGGGGAATTATTCGCCTATAGAAAGTCGCTAAGGGGAAGCCTGACTGAATAAAGCTATTCTTCTCAGTTCCCCTTAAGGCCCGTTTTAGTAAGATAGGGTTATAGAAATATATATATTTTTAATAAATCCCAATTACATTTTTGTAATCTCCCAATGATAATGAATACAAAAAGTCGGTTCCTTGTTGCGGACTCCCATCGCATTGCTTTGATCTACTCAAGATGGTTTTGATATTAAATCAAACTCTTCTTGATCCTCCATGTATGGCTTTTTTGGTGTCAGAAGAGACAAGGAAAGATTGAACTTTGAAATGGTGCATTTAATATTTCATTATTTGCTTGTATTCATACCAAAAAAATATGACTATTCAGTTTTTGCTTTATCTGGTGCACCATGATTATGAACCTACTGAGTTGTAATAGATTGTTCCTATATTCCTATATTGTTCTTTATAATCCAATGTGCACTATCAATGAATGCAAGTCCAAAATGTGACTGAAGAGTTTTTAATTAATAAAACTTAATATATTCAATAAAATAATATGGTGTTGTTTTTATTGTAAATGGCCTATAATATTTCAAAATCGTGTGCTGGGTCTCTGTATAGGTCGATTTATTTATTCATATATATTACCTATTATGAAAAAAAGGTGAAAACGACGAATTGTGACAAATTATCCTGATTATATAAGCATTGAAGTAAGGGGGAGGGTCCACGATTCCTCGGTCCCAAGAGTCCTCGATCCCACTAGTCCTCGGTCCCGCGAGCGCGAGTCCGAGTATTTTCCCATGAGTCCTCGGTCCCACGAGGACTTGTGTATATTTCCCACGAGTCCTCGGTCCCACGAGTCCTCGGTCACACGAGTCCTGGGTCCCACGAGTACTCGGTCCCACGAGTCCTCGATCCCACGAGGCCGAGTTTTCTCATATCATATTTTCTCCCATCATAATAAAATACTCGGCCTCGTGGCACCGAGGGATCGAGGACTCTTGGGACCGAGGACTCGTGGGACCGAGGACTCGTGGGAAAAATACTCGGCCTCGTGGGACCGAGGACTCGGAAAAATACTCGGCCTCGTGGGACAGATGACTCGTGGGATCGAGGACTTGTGGGAAAATACTCGGACTCGTGGGACCGAGGACTTGTGGGAAGACCCCGAAGTAAGCGAAGACAAAATCATGAGAAAACGAAGGAAATACAATAGACCTGATACAAGAGAAGATGAACGAAGGAGAAACGTATATACACATTAAACAAATGCTAGAAAAGACAGCCTAATATGTATATAAAATGAAAGAACGTGATAACTAAATGAGAAATGATTTTTTTTTAAATGCAATCAAAGAAGGGGAAAACCAAGCCATTCAATGAACAAAATAAAAGAAGTTTAACAACAGTGTAAAAGAATAAATAAAAAAGAGGGAATGAAAGAGTATACAAACCGCGAAAACATTTTTAAAATGATATAAGAGAAGAGAAAAGAAACTTAAAACAAAGAAACACTTATGGTAATAATGATAATAATATTAACTAGAAATTTAATTCGTCATGAGGACGAATTAGGTGGTCTGTCTAATACTGAAATGAAAGAAGAAAGAAGGAAGAAAGATGGAAGAAAGAAATGCATAAGAGATGGTATAGAAAAGATGAAACAAGGAGTAAAAGCACTGACGTGAATTTATGCGATGAGTACAAAGCAATAATAGGTTGTGTACATAAGCCACTTAAAATTACATTTTAATTAATAAAATAAAAAAATTATTACATTATTGGCTATTGTTTGTTTTTTATGTTGACTGAGGAAGACATTGACATGAAAAAAAAAAGAAAAAAAAGTATGTGGACACACCGGACTCGAACCCACGCCAGCCACGGTCTCTTTATTACGAGTCAGACGCCTTACCGATTGAGCTAAAATTACCCTATGAAGGATTACACGTAAAACGAAAAATTCCAAACGGCAAAAGCATTTCAAGTACGGCAAGTTATATAAGTCATGATTCCGAAGTCTGATTTGAAAAAAACATATGATATGTTTAAGAGAATTTCCTTGCCTACAACCTATCAAAATTTCAGAGAAAATGAAGCAGAAATGACGGAGGGAATGGTCATTTCAGGTGGGCTTGCAGTTTTATGTTTCAACCAAAAGTGCTTCGTAATAGAGATTGCGTAGAAAATGAGCAAAAATGACATGCTTTCATATATTGCCATTTTTGACAATGATGCATTTGTCTAAACAAAAAAAGGTCACGTACCAGAAAGCGTATATCCTCAGCTACAACATATTGAAATTTGGGCGAAAATCGACTAATATTTACAGAGTTGGAATCAAATTTGCATAAATTTTATGACGTAATTAAAAGAAAAATGAAATTTTGAGTTCTGACGCCATTTTGATGACGTCATAATGTGTTTTACTGGTTACGTGTCACATGAAATTTTTCTCTACTTTATACTGTACATGCTTATGGAAAGAAAATTGGGGGTTCGGGACTATTTTTCGAGCTAGAGCGATTTTTCAATAGGCATGTTTTTGCCCATATTTGGCCTATAGTGAGAGTGCGCGCGTGCGCGTGCTGCAAACTTCCTTCATTTATAGTCGTAGAAATCTGATCAAGGTATCAAATTACTCAGAATTATATTATCAATGCATATACATAAAAGAAACGGCGATTCTATGTTGCGTAAGGGCGTTACGCGCGAAAACGCGCGCACATGCATGTGCGCGCGCAAATTTTTGAAATGCTGAGAATGACCTAAAACGTATGCAAACTTGATACTAGGTGATTTGGGGCATTTTTAAATTTTGACGTACGCGTACGCGCACGTCATGACCCTTAGGTGACTTTTGATGGTATTCTAAGGTCAAGGGTCATGTGAAGTTTATGTGTACTAAATATGATTGATCTATGACCATTGATGTTGAAGTTATGATTGTTAATGTAATTTTACAAAATGGCGTCTGCATGACGTCACGTGACCTTGATGACCTTGAAAAGCTACGATGCACATCTTCATAGTGACGTCCATAAATGACAAGAAAATGAATGAAATTGACTTGGAAGATTTTGAGATAGAGTGGGAACAAAATATTGGCTATAAAAATAAATAAATAAATAAATAAAGAAAATTCTGACAAAATTAAGAGGTGATCTGTCAAAGACAGACCACCTAATAATTATGTGATTCTTATAGAAAGAATAGAGAGAATGATAAAAGGAAGAAAAAAAAAGTTATCTATTTAAAAAAAAATGGAAAAATGTGCATAGGCAACTTCCTCATGAGTAATTATGCACTAGACACTCAGTAATCTCCTGTACATACACACACACACATACACACATTATATAATAGTGTGTGGTATTTTGATCCTGTGGTAACAAGTGTGTGGTATTCCTGTTTTATTATTTTGTTGATTACCACCCGACTGTGGTATATTACACACATTTCCTGTGGTATGACTACCTTTCACACACACACACACACACACACACACACACATACAACTAATCAGATATTAATACGCCTTTATAAAAAAATTAAAAAAAACAGACAGACCAAGCAATCAATAACCAAACAAGCAAACAAACAACCAATACATTAAATAATAAATGCCATATCAATCAAGCATACAATCAGCAATCAATCGAATGGTTTACCGTTCAATCAATCAATCAACCATCAGAAATAGTAATGTACTCAACAACCAAATCAAATCCTTCAATGCAGTTTTCAATAATAACAAAGTCACTAAAAGAAGATTAACATAATTTTGACCACTCAAAGCGTGATTTCTTTAATTTCATCTTATATCATATCTTTTTTTCCTACCAGAGCAGAACAACAGTAACCATGGAAACGTATAAGGCAATAGCATAAAACATCGAAGCAACAATCAACAACGAAATTACATCGCTTTTGATCAGCTAACAAAATGTTCGTCTTCATCAGTTTCATCATTTTCATGAGTTGCAAAAGTGCATCATGGATCTTTTTTTCTCATACACAATTTTGACGTTACGCTCAATAATTTCTCTTTAATATTAGGCATAGAATGAAGACAAATGTAATATACATTTTCACATGTAGCCCATTAATACAATTCCCTTATGACCTTATTAATCCGTCACACCATACTTATGAGATAATATGAAGAGTGGGATGGTGAGAAATAGAGAGGGAGGGGCAGAGAGTGAGGGAGTGGGTGAGATATAGGGTAATAAAGGGTGGGGTTGCAGCCATTTTGTCCATTGGTAATATTGTAATTACACCATAACGCGCTATACATTGTTCAATCTACAATCTGATTAATTATCAATAAGTTATGCCTTTTTGGTCACTATACATGTAGTTACATACACGCTATACATTATACCGTATTATATTTTATCAATCAAAAAAATTATAAATTATATCAATAAATCATTCATTTTCGCCTATGCGGGATCCTCGTCCTAACGTGCAACCTTTTATTTGTCCTTCTTAACGACACTATTTTACAACAAGCTTTCGGCAATACTATTTCCATTTAAAGATTTGAATGACATGAACATTAGTAGTACATGGTAATTTCTTTAAAATCAAATTTTGGTCTCGTTAGTATCGTTTGGTCTCGCTGTTAAAATACTGGTCCACGAAAACAGAAAAAAAGGTAAAAAATAATATCCGCATAACAATCATGATTAAAGTGACGGCACAGTATATGTCCATCAGGCACTGGCAAATCACTTGAATAATAAGGTTTAAGACAAAATAGTGTTCCACGCCAGAACAAAATAATATGATTGCATTAGTTTGAAAATTGTATTGTTTTGGTCGCATCAAAAGATTGATACCAACCCTAACATTTCCTTTTGCAAAATTGATGATCCATTCCGATCCCTTTACAACCAATAAATCAATATTTTATTCTTGGAATGCTTTTTGCATTGTCAAATACCACATTGTAAGTCAGAGTACAATGCAGATATCAGTCAGAAAAAATCACACAAGACAACCAAGATTTTCACGAGATGAAGATTGTAGCATTTCACATATTGTTCTTTTCCACTCTACACGCTCTATTAAAATGCTACAAGTTTCCTTGAAAGCAACTTCTGACCAAGCAAAATCGTATAGATTCTAACATCTCCATGATCCTGGAGTAATAACGAACCCTACGTACTAGATCTTTGCCAGAAAGATTTTGTACCTGTACCCTTCTAAATAAAATCCTAACAAAATTCCTAGTTCATACCCGTTCATATACAATTTGTGATGATCACCACCTATAGCCTACGGCAGGAAATATTAATTTTCTGTAGAAAATAATTGTCTGTAGATTCACCTTTACTTGAGAGCAAATATGATATAACCACATTTTATATAGTTCTCTAAAAGAATAAAGTGTAATGAGAAAGTACTCAACAATGCACTTGCTGCTTTGAAATATAGCAGTGAATGCTACATTTCAAGTATACGCCTAGAGCAAAGGCACCGCAAATTGAAATAAAAATCGAAAATATAAAAGGCAAGTAAGATCACATACCAACAATATAACACATGAATATATGCCATCAACGAATCAAGTCACAAAAATGCGCAAGAAACACACTTTTAAAACTGTTATGCCTGCATAATTATCAATAGTAAAACTTTGACAGCGAATAATAAGAGTTATTCTTGGGAAGTTATAATGTACTCGGAGCTCAGCTCTCTTAATGTGCATGTTTGGCGAAAGATTTAAGTTTCAGATATTGTTGAACACATATCGTATACAGATCAGGGTATATGAATATCATATTCCGTATGCAATTTTAACATGTTTTTGTATTTACCTAATCAATACGTTAGATATCAGATAATTGGAAGTTATTTTGACATTTTGGAATTTCCTATGGCAAGAATGATATCTAAATTAGAAATTTTGCAGATACCATAGGCTATGAAATGCCCGCATAATAACCATTCCTTTTTGTTTTGTCTAAATCAGAATACATAACCAGGAGTTTAAGGACCTTGTCCCTTGCAGATTTCCGCTTACTCGCAGACGAAAAATAATATAACTTTTACAATGTATTAAATGAATCCATCTTTCTTTTAATTCTACTTTAATAGAATTCATCAAGGTTTCAAATAGATAAAATATCTCTTATTTACAACTGTCTTCTCATTCATTTGGCATTTCTATCCACATTTATACACCATGCGCAACTATATATAAATTCCACCATCACCATGAAATATCAATTAATGTACAAAATCAATCCAAGTCATTTTGGGGTCGTTTTCGAATGCTATACAGCGTGGAATATACTTTACTCTTTTATAGAAAATCCATATGATCTTCATATGTTGCATAACATATCACAAAGACGATGTCACACACAGTCATATAGGGTATACATACGAATGTACAGTCACAGCACAGGTAGATATGGTTGCTATTGATCAAATAAATAAACCAGATCATACTAAAGTAGACAAAGCGGTATCTAAAACCATGTTCACCGTTCAACAGTGCTCTAAAAAGGTGTCATGCGCTATGCTGTTACTATCTATACGCTCAAATTCAATCTGTCCGGCAGATGGAGAATTGTTACAAAAACCTACACTAGCTAGCACTAGTACGGACTACAGACTGATCAAGACCTTTTACAACTACCATTTGTCACGACGGATCCTGCGCATCATGGTCATAATAGAGAAATATAAAAACACAAACATTTCAAGAAAAAAAAATCAAGAAACGAATCGTGTGAACATCGTCTGCGCCAGGCTGAGGATTTCAACAAGAAACGTTCAAGAATATTTGTTCATATATTCTACCATGTCTACCGAAACACTGCCTCCGAGAATGCGATCTAGTCTAAATGATCACCTAGATCAAGCAAAGCATACCCTAACAAGTACATGACATAGATACCAATGACTGGGACTATCGTTCAACAGGTGACACCCACATACAAGTCATAAAGAACATACACTGGAGTGAATTCTTTTGTTATCAAATAGACATGTCACGTGCACGTGCAGGAAAAAAAAAACAACAACATGGCACAAATGAGTAGTCTACCCGATCGACAGCCACTTCCAGAAACAATTAACAAAATGAATTGTCCATCAATATCTTCTCTGAGAAATTGTTCAGCTTTTGTTTATCAGCAGTCGTAGTTGAGAATCTCTTGAAGCAGAGCTGGTATCTCCATGTAAGGCCAGGCGTGTCTGAACTCGGACGTACTCTTGAAGAAGATAGCCGAGACAGCGCGTAGGTTGGTGGCCTGCATCAGGAGCCTCGCAAAGAGCTGCTTGTTCTTCCAGTCTCTCCGTGTCACCTCTCTCTTAAGACACTCTAGATAACGGTCCTGCAGGACTTCAACTTTGCTCGGTTCCACCAGACCATGACGATCTACAAATGAAAAAACAAACAAAGATGAAATAGAGTTTTAGAAATGGAACATGGAAAACATCCCACAAAAGTACTATGGTGGTTGAAACCAGAATGTGCGCCAAATTAACGTAGAGATGAATTTAATGAATTTTACTGTTCGACACGTTAACATTTTGAGCCTTTTAACGAATGAAGCCTACTTCGTGTAACTCATTACAGCTTTAAAATGACATTATTAAAGATTTCTCGCCTTCGTAATACAACCTCATATAATTTATCTAGCAACATTAATTGTATTTTTACTAAGATGCCCCATTCTTCTCAACAGAGAACCCTTGCAAACACATGTCTTAAAGAACATTATCCTATCCTATTTTCGGCACAAGTATTGCTGGGAAAACGACCTTCCTTTGTAGGTATGTCTGCTTTGGACTAACAATATATAGGCCTATTGTTTTGCATATTCTAAAACAATGCCCATCCTCAGAACCTACCATCCACTTTTCTTTCTTTTTTTATTTAGTTGTCATGAACGAGCAACACTGTTCTCCAGAATCTTAATCCTGTCTAACAGAGGCAAAACTAAGGAGACCTTACAAAAAAGAGGCCTTACAGAACATGATCGTATCCTATTTTTGGAACAGTATTATTGGGAAAACAGCCTTGCCCTATAATGTCTGATTTTGATAAACCAGATGAAATCTATGTGGTTTTGTGTAAGTGATTTGAAAAAGAGGGTTCCTCTTTATATTTTTTTCAAGAGCGAGGTTGGGGCTCTTTAATGCGATGTCGTAAATATTCATATTCATATTATGAATGACAGTGCCGTATTAATGACCTACCTTCCAGAAAAAAAATAAAAAGAAATTTAAAAGATAGAGGGGGAAAAAAACCAAACGCGATTTCGGGATCTCATGCAACTGGTCCAAATCGATTTCATAATTGGTCTCAATTCAATTGTCAAATTACATCAAATTAAATTACCTGGACTAAAGAGGACAACTGTCGTGAACAGAGCGATCTCTTCCTTGATTAACTGCAGGTTGTTGAAGCTCCTGGAGAAGTCAAAGAGTTCATCCCAGAATCTGTAGTCGCATCCCAGCATGCTCAAATGAGACATTACGTAACCGTGTTCCGTTCCGAAAGAGACAGAATCCGATGTGAAGGCGATCTCCATGCAGGTTCGCAGCAGCCAGATCTCAAAGAAGCCAGCTTTGAGAAGTGTCATCTGATCCTCCTGAAAACCAAAGGTAAAGTAGAAAAAGAGATGTTAGATCAAACCATCACGATGGCAGAAAAGGAATTCGTGTGTAATTGTGTCTTGGTGTAATAATCAGCGCTTCACGTATTCATATGATTAACAGTACTTAAATATGATATGAATTTCATATGCCATGTATTGCTTGTATAATTCCTTTTCCAGCTAGTTAATCTTTTGGGAGGATAGTCACAGATTTAGGTGAATGTCTGCGGCTCCTCACAAATGTAAATTACATTACATTTCAATGCGCTTAAAATGATAGAAGTAAGGTTGACAAAATATAAATGTACAAAGGAACAGAATGAGTGAAAGGTGGCTACAACCCTCACAAGATAATTCGAGGTTTGATTTTTTGTTTTTTAATTTGTTATGAAAAACGTGTTGCCCCTTGTCACCATAATGGTATTGATAAAATATACAATAAACCGTTGAAGCCCGACCTGTCCTGTTGCCTTCAATTTTGTTTTTACGTATTTCAAAATCTGATTCCATACCTGCAAGAGATCGCAAAAGCCGGGAAGATTCTTGCTGAACTGCACGACATTGACAACCGATGGGGTGAGGACATCAGTGAGGTATCCTTTCACGGTACAGATCCTGGAGTAGAGGTCTCCAAGATCGCAGGGTTCATCGAGGAAATGGGACCAGGCATTTGCTCCAGGAAGGGACAAGGCGGAGAGGTCTACGGGAAGCCTGTCTGGATGTATCTGTTGAGAATCTTGCTTCAACTTGATCTGCAAAAAGACAAATGACAGAGGAAAATTAATAGCAAAGATGAGAACATTCGGCCGTTGTAAATAAAACGCATATTATTATATCTTGGTATAATAACCCTGGGCTCCGCGTAACACAAACATTTGCAATCAATCGCAAAATGCCATTATATTTGGCCTATCTTGATCATTTTTGCATACATTTTTTTTTTTTGAAAGCCGTACCATTAACCATGTAGAATCATTCTTTTCAATTGGCCATTGATCTCAAACATTTGCGTTGCGGGGTCTTTTAACTTGTCTTATTCCGAGTGCGTTCAAAGTGGTAGTGCAGATTTACGTGCTATTTTCAATGTTTCTAACATGCACGCATTCCAAGAATGTTGTACATGGCCCTGTTATTTAAAAAGTTACAACCAATATTACAAATCGATAGTAACCAGTCACAGTCCTTGTTGCATTGACTTCTTGTATCAAATTCTCACTTTAAACCAATCAGAATAGCTGAACTACACTTACGTGTGCGGTGGTGGTCATCTTGGAACTGGTGACGTCATGAGCGCTAACCACCTTCTGGATGAGTGCATAAATTTCGCGGTCCTTTCTTTCCCGTTCGACGATCTGCTCTGGGGTGGCCAGGCTCTGGATCTCAGCAAGGTTCTTCATCTTCTGCTTTTTGGAGTAGCGACCGACACGAACGGCTGAGGACACAACGGAGAGACGAAGGTTTGGTAGGAGGGAGATGGAAGATAGATAGAGTGGGGGGATTAAACATAATAGTTATAATATGGTAGATTTATAAGGAAGGAAATCATTGACTTGATTAAGATGAGTTTACGATGATAATTCAATTCATAATTAAGAGCGAGTCAGATTTAAAATAAATTATCGAGTAATTGGGAAAGTCAAGGACAAGATAAATTCCTATATGAGTTTGAGTAATAATTCATGGTAAGAACCACAGTCATCATCTTAAGATTGCAATAAAAAAATATATAACGAATAAATACTTACAATGAACGGACATGCCAACGGCAAGACACTTCTGATATCTGCAGTGAGCACAACGCCCTCTGGTGTTCTTGCCAATCTCGCAGTGTCCCTCCTTCTGGCACTGCACGATCAGGGTCTTGTTCCCGATGCACCGTCTGAAGAAGCCCTTACATCCCTCGCATGAAGTCACCCCGTAGTGGATCCCGGATGCTTCATCCCCGCACACACGGCACGACGGGAGGATCGGCTTGATAGGAGCTTTCTTGCTGCTGATGGGCGCCATCTTGGACTGTGAGAACTCCACGATGATTTCGTGAGTGGGTCGATGGGTGAAGATAATGGGATAAGTTTAGCGTTGTTGTTGTAAGTGAAAACACCGCAGCTATGGCGATTTGTCGTTCTACTGACAATGGGTTGGTTGATTGATGAATGAATACGAAGTGACCAGCACGAATAGGATATAATCTGAAAGAACAATGTAGGAAAAGAACGTTATTTGTCATTCGTATTTTTAAATAAATAAGGAATTGTTTCATATCTGTTCTATGAAAATCAAGGAAATAATGAAATGGACCTGCCTAATAAGTACATTAGCAACGTCTTCCAATTAATACCATGACAATCACAAAACCTGGTAAAATTCAATCTACATCTTGAATTTCTATAGTCCTATCCTGACTCAAAAACACACTTTTCATACACCAGACTGCCAAATACACAATCAAACACTCCCTCAAAACCTGATAAATCATAAGTCATTAAGAGGTTACAAGATCCCTCAAATTAAGACAACCATTAAGACAGCCAAGAATTCAAACCGGAAACATGACCGATGCTACCGTCCAGGTACCTCTATAGTTGACCCATTTCTTACATCTGCCATGCCTACAACATGTTTTACCAAGCCATTCATGATCAGTTCTTGTTGTAAATGATCGAGAATGCGATTAATATAGCACCCAAGAACATGTTCCAGCCGGTCGTAAAGTCAATCGTAACTTTACGAACGGCTTGGTGAAACACCGCACTGATACATGTGTCATTTCCTCTAGAAGGGGAGCACCGCTGTAGACATGTGAGGCCCTCTCCCTGGATTCACACCCACTCCAAGGGAAACGATTACATAATCAGTGTAACTGATTCCTCAGGATAATTCACAAAACACAAGCGTTTTATTTTATTTCTTTGGATAAATTACCTAATGATATTGACTCATTAACTGCAATTACATAATTGAAAAAAAGAAAAAGAAGTTTCTGTGTAGATTGTAATAATCCAGGTATGTTTCAACTCGCTTAATTTATTAATCAATCAAAAAAGTGGTTAGATGACAAACTTTGTCAATTTTTGAAAACAAAACAGTAAAAAAAAACTTTTTATTCATTCTCGTTGCTGTGGTGGTGTGAACTGTCGTTGGTAGTCTTTGGACTTGCTGCCAATTCTTTTAATAATAAAACCTGATGGCAAATTAAAAGCTTGAGTGTGTGAGTCAATCAGTGGTCACCTAAAAGCATCACAACTTCGCACGACATTTTGATAACTCTCTTGGGTAATTGTCCCTTACAAAATAATGGGTGGCTCTGGAAAGCTATTGCAAAAAAATAATAATTTAATACGTCTTCAAACTCTTGGATTTTATTTTTTTATTTTTTAATTATTATTTAACTTTTGAAGTTCCAATCAAAACTCAGACATGCCGCTAATTACTTTCCCACTCGTACCTTCAGAAGTGGCTTACAGAATGTAGTCGACTATATTCACGTACGGTGGAGAAGTACTTGATATAAAAATGCCTTTCTTCATGAAGATGTAAATTGTACGATGACAAATTGTTTTCCTTTCAAGAAGAAATAAAAATTCCTTGAAAAATATAGGTAAGTCAGAACTGTGCCAAGCTAGAGCACCCTTGTTGTTGTTGCTATTTTAATCATTATTATTGACAAAGTATGATGTCGACCTACATGTATTATTACGAAATAAAGCAATGCACTCTCAATTGAACAAATGTCCTTCCTGTTAACATGTATATGGGATTGAAGTAATAATTGCATTAAAATATGATTGTTATTACTACTATACATGTAGTGTCGTCTGATTGGACAACAAGATTACAGAAAATATTTACACAATCAATAAATTTAGTTGGCAAGCTTTCTTTATCTGGATCTGCTACTCTCAACATATTTCAACATTTACTATTATACCATTTACTCAAATAATCTTCATTTATTGTTGAAATATATTGTTGATTTTTTTTTCCCTCTCTCTCTCTCTCTCTCTCTCTATTTTTTTTAAATATATATATTTTTTTTTAATTCTTATTTTTTTTTTCTTAATCTCTCTTCCACTTAACTGCACTTTGTAACTCACCAGATAACTGGCAAAAACTACCATCAACTCCACAAGGCAGGGTAATTAACACTGGTCATTGCCACATCCTTAATACGTCAAAAATTCCTTTAAAATCCCCAAGACAATCATCTCAATGTGCGTGATTGAGATGCAATATTCAAAACCAAAGACATCCATTATTTATAGAGCTGGAAAGCGCGTAAACTACCGCTGCTGCAATCATAGCAATGTTTTAATTTTGATGATTCCAAGTTCGAGATGTTTCACGATTCCACAACAGATCTCCAGTGAACACGGTGAAGGGTAAAGCAGGATCTGGTTTAGGCGGTTCGGAGCATCTTTGCTATTCTGTTCCTAGATGGCGAGTGGATGGGGTTAAAGGAGCGACGCTGATTGGCCAGAAAGTGATGCCTTCCAACAAAGGGCTTGATTAGTCAGCTCGAGGTGGAGTCAATTGATCACTCAAGAAGCGAATCGTAAATACAACAACCACCATGTTTATTTTGATTCGTTCCCAGGTATAAAGTTTTCCTCCGATTAACCCTTCTTGACTTTGTATTGGATTAAGGATAAGTGATTGGTTGGTTACAAAGTTGTGTTTTGGTCAGAACTAGGATGCTTTCCTTTGACACCCCACCCTAGGCTTGATAGATGTGGTCACAGTTTAGTCATTTTCTGTGACAATGGGAGCAGGACACAAGTTGGTACAACTTGTACGCTTGAGTAATCATGATTAATGATGGTGGTAAACAGAAGGTAGCCAGAAACAACACCAACAAGTCTGCTTGATGGCTTAAACGGATCTTTTACATAAAAAGATCTATTCCTAGGTTGACCACTAAGTAAAAATGATGCCCTATACTTTTTCATATTGCTGGTTTTGCTTCATGATTCGGCTTTTTTGTTTTGTTTTGCTTTGTGTTGGTGTTTTTCCTTTTTTGTTTTGTTTAGTTTTGTTTTTGCTTTTGTTTTTGTTTGTTTTTTGTTATAGAACAAAGAACAAATCATGATCTATCTGTACAAGCAGATTAAAGTGAAGCCATTTTGTGGTGCATACTTGCAAGCCACCAGTCTGAGAAAAATTTGGCTAAAGATGTTCCCCAAGTTACACTAAATTGATTTTCCCCAGGGAGACACGCAACGGATGCCGAATCATTGATAGAATATCCATTTCTTTCATCTAGTAATAGAGGGCCCTTCAACAACTGCTCTCCAGAAATAAAACAAAAATATAAAGCAGACCCCTTGGGCATGCATGGTTCCACGCGTGCCTCAACTACCTTATGGGGGGGGGGGGGTAAAGTCTCAATCTTTGTCATTTCTGTTTTATGAAGTTTCAGTATATTGATACAACACTATTACATAACATTACCATTTCGTAGAAGAGGCAAGGTTGTAAACTGAGTATCCCTTTTAAAACAAAAACTTTTCTTCCTCTAATGATTGCGTTTCCCCTTCTTTAGGAGGCACTTATTAAGAGGCAAGAAGTATAAATATCAGTAAAACTTTATAAGATGAAAGATTAAGGAACTCAAAAATTACATTATACCCCATCCAAACCTTGCATGTCAAAGTTTGTAATAAATTTCACTCGTTTGAGATGTATTGCCAGTCAATTTCCTATATGGTAGACATAGTCAACCCCCGCAATAATTGACCGGTTATTGTGCTTTTCATACACTTTCGAGATATTTGAAATAATTATGTCTGATTTTGAGCCTTTCCTTTAGAAGTACACTGCATCTGCTATTGAAGGCTGAATGTCTGATTATTTTAATTACTGGTTGAGAGGCGACTATTGTTAAGAGGCGCTTACGTGCATCAAATATTATTCAACGTAACCATGGAAACCATTTGCGATTGGGGTTGGCATAATTGGGGCAAATTGTGTTTTTGCGCTCTGTGGACAGAAGTTTTTTTGTCAGGAATAATTATGAATTTGGCAGTTATTCTTTTAAAACCGCTTCCAAACATGATGTTGAATACCACATGACCATACATGCCGCGATGAGTCTGATTTTAATCAATATGATGCTAATTTCCACTTCTCTAATGGACTAATTCACCGCTTATCACAGTATCGGATTCTTATCTGCACAAGGTTCCTGACCAAATTAGCATTTTTTGAAAACAACCAAAAAACTCCAACGAATAATTTCATATCGTATTAATATCAACACGAAAATAAACCATCCTTGTAGAAAAGGACTCAATGCCTTCGGGAACCAGTATGTTCTTTAATTAACCCTATGAAAGAAACAAAAATGGAGCAGTTAACAGGTTAAATCAATGTAAACAGGTGGATAACTTTCAGCAAAGAACTTTTGTTTTGGGAGGGAGCCAACTCATTAATCATCCAATATTTCAACCCCTTTTATAGAATGATACGTAGTCGGTGGGCCTCTTGTGATGAAAGCTGTGATGTGTGTTCATCCACCCTCATGTATGGACACGCACCACAATGCGCCGCGTTGAATGTCACGTGGTTTACTCGGTCCACGTGACATACAATGCTATCTCGTTCTGGAAGACGCCATTTTATAACAACATATATCTGTGCACCAGGAAGTTGTACTCGCGCTCTTGTAGCATGGTAAGCTGACATACTGAGTTTGGATATGAGGATCATGTAATAAATGCAATCAAAATGTCACTTAATACTTAATTTTAGCATAATGATAAATTGCCAAAAGCAAGAAATACTATATAGAAAACCCTACTTTGAGAATAAGTAACCCAACTAAACGGTAAAATACAAAGACCTTTTGAATGTTTAAATGACAGACCGAGCGCAACTCTTGCGACTTGTGATTATTCAAAATTATATCTATTTGTTTCTGTCTTTCTTTATTGTCTTAATATTTTATCATAATTACATTTATTTACAACTTAAACATTATCGCCCATATTCACTCAAAGCATTATTGCATAGATTCACAGTTTGAGTAAGAATTATCAACAGTAGTGGTGGGTGGGGGAGGGGGGTGATTACCTATGTGGATAAACATAACTATTGTCGTGTTGTTATATGTGACTACTAAAAGGAAATGAAATAAAAATGGGCGGGGGGGGGGCTGCAACCGCATGGCTCCTGTTTCATCTGTTTCGACATTTTTCCGAGTCCTCGTGCATGGATAGGACTACCAGTACAAAATTAGTTATATCCCTCGTTATGTAATAAAAGTGATACACGAACCAAGCTCCTATAGTACGAACGATAGTCCAGCCTTCATTGTCTCAAATTACGGTCCGCGGGATCTTCTTCAGTAGGAATATATGAGGCTAAAATAATAATATATTTGAAATATTGATTCAAGGGTCTTGGTAAAAAAAAACAACAACAACAAACAAAAACAAAAATAAAACAAAAACGATTTACTACCAAAAGGCTGTTTAGGCCAGTTGACATGGTTGATGGCAAATTTTAAACAACAAAAAATGCAAATTTCATTTGAAGCTCAGGGTACAAATTTTCTCTCTTTTTATGAATAATAGAAAAAAAAATAAACAACGTTGTTATAGAACGTTTGGCAGTTGCTTAAAATATTTTTTTTACTTCGAATGTAGCGCGGGTTCGTGGGATATGCTGTCATATATGGGTCAAATATTATGCAAATTTGGCATGACGTCACAGTCATCAGATGGAACATAATTTAATGGAATTTTCCAACGAACTAAGGGAGCAGCTGCCATTAAACTGGTCCAAAATGCTTGATCAGGCTGATTGCAAAAAATTAATGATGATGAACTACTTTTTAATTTTCAGACAAAAATTTTGCTTTTTGATTATCTTGATTGTGCCGGTGGAAAAATCCAAATCAACCAATTTGATCTACTTTTCTTTTATAGAAAGGAATATATTTTTTTAACCAGTTGGTTTCTAAACTTATATTGACAAAGAACCATCGTCAGAAAATAAAATGAAATCATTCATAAAAGTTTATAGAGATTTAAAAAAAAAGTTATAACTGGAGAAACATCATCAAGTTGTCTGCTTTTTTCCTACCATAATGGTCATGATGGTATAGTCGGCCTTATCTTCCCTGAAAAAAACTCTTGATATATTAACCCGGTATTCCCAAAACAGGATTTTGAATGGTTTCCTTTTAAGATATGTAATCTTTTTTTTTCTTTAGACTGTATTGGTATTCTTTCTTTTTAAGCTTCCATGGAACAATAGATTTATATCAGCCACATTTTTTCCTCCAACATGTCCAACAAGGACTGACTGAGATCTTTGTGTGATGGAAGATATCTATTTTAGGTGAAAAAAGAAAATGCGAAATGATGTATGTATTGTTTAGTCAACTGTTTCTTTTAGTTTTGAGTAAATGTTAGTTATTCTAGATGTAAAGTGGGAAACTGACGGGCTTCTCAGTTCAATGAACAGTGATGAATAAAATTGTTCTTTGGTTTAGTCTTAAAAGACCAGCAAATACTAACATCATTGCAATCAATTATCATTATTACGTAATGTTACCAGTATGCCTATAAACTGAGATATGGAATAATCAAGGCTGATCTGGTACGTAAAAGAGGTGGAGTTATATATGGTTTCAAGAAAACAAATATTGGATGCGCCAGATGAGAGTTTTGTCAAAGGTCATGAAAGTAGGACTTCTGGACAGTTCCGAACAACAAAATATGGACAAATAACTTGTATCGCACAGTATTGCAACTCCAATATTTCAAATTAATTGCATACTTTAATTCATTAAAACCTATATCTTGTACTGTTAAGCTGTTTTATACAATATTAAATGTCTCAAGTATACAATAGGAGCAAGAAAAGAGATTAAACTCACAATAACGGATAAAAAATAAATCATGATTTGTGATCTACAGTTCAGTTTCTGTCGATACAACATGCAAACAATTTAGCTAAAGATGCTCCCATATCTCAAATATTTCTTAAGCAAACTAATGATGTTACATATATTAGGATTTCGTAGTTACAGAAGGCCTTCGAAATCCCCAATTATTATTATTTTTTTTTTTTTGGAAAATATGTTGTTGATATTAGAAAATAAAGTTTTATCATCAGAAGGACGTAGTAACTGTGAGCACATTTGACATTTCAAAAAAAATAAATAAATAAATAAATTAATTAATTAATTAATTAAGCCGAGGAGGGGAGGAGGCATGTTATGCGATAGTCTATATGGATACCATGCCAAATGCTGCGTGACTTGAGTTGGTTAGTTCTGCGGGCATATCTCTTTTATAGTTCTTTGCATTGACATGATAAGCAGATAACAATATAAACGTGTCCACCAACGAGGTTAAATGAGATTGTCCACGGCGACTCAACCATGTAAAGATAGGAACTTAACATCATTATCCTCTAATGGATATGTCGCATTTGCATATAACGGGACTGTTCCCGTTATCATACAGAATGGTTAAAGTCTGGACATATACAATAACAACTCACACCACTGATTGATTATGAGTAGATGGAAAATTATATATTTATAAGTATTTTTTTTTTAGGCCTTTGTATGAATTCGTAATTGTTTGCATTATATCAACTCATAGTTTAAAGAAAGTTCTGGATGCAAATAAAGAGTAAACAATAATTAAAATCTTCAAATATCTTTTTGTAAAAAAAATAGAAATAAAAAAAAATAAATAAAAAATAGACGTCTAGGTTTTTACAAATAAGAATTATTGTTGTAAAAAATATATATAAATATATAATAAAGCACCATCATTCATTCACATACCTCGAATAATTTAGTAAATGCCTGTTCTGTTCTTCTTGCTGTATCACACTTGATAAGGTGAAATGTAGTCGCGTTTAAAAATTATACAATCATATCAGTATTTGAGCAACATCTAATTCGAATATCATCAAATATGCTCAACAAGTGAAGTGCCGACAGGGGCAGAAATTGATAAATAAACGCCGGTGTCTGCATTTTCCCCCAAGAGTAAATGGCACACTGTAAACTAGTTATTGAACGTGTCGATTAATATGACGAGGTGGGAGTTTTCCAGAAGAAGATGCGGTTGATGAGTGTTGTGACGGCTTTGACCTATATATGATGACTGTTGAGAGATGATTGTATATAGAATCAAGAGGAATGCGTGCGAGCGAGCATCATGGTACTTGGACGCACTTTGAAGAGCGGCGAGTGCCGTAGAAAGTTTGTCTGATGTAGTCACCTGTGTGAGTCCGAGGGGTCAAGACACCACTTATCTTCGATAATTGTCTCGGGGAAATGTCAGGCAAGGCAGACAGGAAACGATTGGAATATTCACCGCCCTCCAGTTTGGAGAGATTCACGTGCCAATAGTAATCTGTGCGTATAAAAAAATATTTATCATATCGCTCTCGGTTGATTCAGACCGGGGATATCACTTTTTATCGTCCTGTAACAACGAAGATATGAAGATATTTTTATATAGACATACGGATTTTTCAGATGAGAGTTTGTTAGACCGCCTGCTACTTGTGCTCAAAGTGTTCCGGAACAACAATTCAGTGCTCCTTACACAAAATAGTAGGTAGATCGTCAGAAAGGACCACTGAGTAGAAACAGAAGCAACCGCGAGAACGAAAATGCTGTTGAAATTTAAATGGAAAATTTAACGATAATCGCGTCATTAAAAAAATAATAATCCTCATATACCCTCATGAAGTTAGCCGTTCGCTATAAAAGAATATAATTACAGTCTTCTTCGCATTTACCAAGGATTCATTACGTAACTGAGGGTTGCATAAAATAGGCCAGCGGTCGAGTCCATTTTAACGAGGGGGTACCCTCATACATGTTGAGGCGATAATACAGCGATGCGACATGAAATCATACAAGTTTCATGCGTCATAAAGATACCATACATATTTGAAAATGTATTCAATCTCTAAAATGTGAAGGAAAATGAAATGGGGAAGGTTAAATATTGAAACGATTCTACTCCTCAGCCTAGCTTGTTTATGAAAATAGATCGCGAGCAAATACATTTATTGAATTTTCTTGACTTAAAAGGTTTCCTATCTGGAAATAGCTCACGTATTTGTCTCACTTTATAGCCGAACATGTTTTTTTTACAAATCAGCTAAACTAATGAGTAATAATTAAGAAATAAGCTTTTGGTTATGTCAAATTAATAATCATGAGACTACTGCTTTAAATCTATGATCGAGATCCATTTGATGATCGAGAAACACAATGTCCTGGCGTACATAATCTATAAATCATGGAAATTTAGGAAAATAAACAATAATTGTATGGTACGGAGGCAAGGCAGCTAGCGTGATGGACTCGGCGCGATTCGCTATAGTCATTAGATCGATCCGTACGCTGGTTCGGCAAGGATTCGCGCTCTGCATCCGGTCTTGCCATAGGAAGTTACGGGATGGAGGATGATGCTGGTAGTAGTGTCGTTGTTGTACTTTGCGTATGAACCAAGCAGGGACGGGCGCAGAGGTGATCATATGATCGTGATAGTACTGGACGAAGTGAAACGTTAGACGCAGGTAAAGGATGATCGTGATACCTAGCATCATTATGGCAGTCGGTTACGCTTATTAGAGGCAGCGATGTCTAGGGTAGACGTGGTTAGGTCAAGACTATTGATGTGTATATTATGGTTTTGATGCGTATCGGTCTCATTTGTCCTTGATATGACAAATATGCGGGAGACATCCGTCTGAAGAAAGGTAATAGCGTTCTCTTGGCTCTCGTCGGGAGTCTAAGACAGGCGCAGATGTGACATGTCTTTTGCAATAGATGTAACACGGTATCAATTGATCATATCTAAAGTTAGGACGTTTACAAGAGATAACAATACATGGATGAAAACTGTGGCGACGTCGCTGTTGTTGAACAGCACAGAATTCATATAGTTCATTCGGACAGACGTGAAACCTAAGGTTATCCGCGCAACTAGAAGTACCGTATTCAGACGTAGAGGATAAAGCAGGGCAACTGCTTTGAGGACGACACCCCGGAAGCAGAGGAGGTTATGGCCCATGGTTCAGTAATGGAGGTAGAGTGTTATTGGTAGTGCGCATCTATGAGTAAGTATATAGGTGATGTCTGCTAGTCGATGTGTGTATGTGTGGGGTGTTTGTGCTATAGTTAATATCGCATCCTCTCGTGTGAGTCGTGTAGCTGGACCACAATAGCAGCAGATTATTATAGTTTAGGATGGGCACAGTAATCTGAGAGTGGTACAGCAGTTTGTACGACCGAAAATAGAAGGTACAGATTATTATGTGAGTAGCCGTTTGTTATTGTTTCTGGACCAGTATTCCCTTTCAAGAGAAGAATGTTTTGCGAAAAAATTGTTTAGGCCGGGGGTACCTTTCCGCTGTGTACTCCTTGTATATCTTTCACAATACTCGTATTTTGTTGTTATTTTGTTTTTTTTGTTAGCTGATATCAGTTGTTTTTTTTTTTTTTTTTGCAATATATCGAACTATATCAATATACATACTTGATCATTTTTATTATTTTTTAATCCTTTCCATTCCTTTGGGAATCATGGCAACGCCAATATTTGCACTATGCGTAAACGATTAGGCATATGACCTAATGATAATGTATTACTTATTTCCGACCTATTCAAATTCAAGTAATATTCGCAATCGCTATTTTTGAGTCCCAAGGACATAACACGTCATGTAGGTCTACGTCTGGCCTGTTTTAAAGAATGAAAGTTGGGCAATTATTACATCTGCCTACCCGTTGACTGTCACAACGAATTCCATCCGTTTCTCATGTTTGTCTATCGATTACACCAATAAACTAGTTATCATCGATTCCTCCTCACATCATCTGACGTATCGCGCCCACGGTTCGATACCTGAGATCTCTGCTATCGATTGTAAGACGTCGTCGCAAGGAGGGGATACATAAGAACAAAGAGTAAGAAAGTAAATAAAATAATCTTACAAACAAATTTTCAAAACATCACTCAAGTTACAAAGAAGCATGGCCATTGTATGCAGGTTCAGACGGAATAACTTGACACCGTAAACAATTTTGATGATCTTTGACGGTTTTCATAGAGTTTCCAAGCAAGGAAGAATTTTCCGTCGTTCTTTTGTCTCCGATCAAACATGTTTCATGATGTTGTTGGAAAAGCAAGAAATTGGGTGCTGGATTACACTGAAAAGCACTCAAATTCAATAAATAGCCGCGGGATACCGGCCTATTCAAACGTGTTTTCTACTATCCAACCAGCTTTCTCTACAAGAGAAGAGAAAATAAGAAATGAAGGGTTAAAATAAGGAATAGACTTCAGTCGACGCATTTTTTTCTCCCCATTTTAATTTTGTAAATGGATCCTGTGTTTATTTCGTGTTAGCTAAAAAGTCGAGAAATGGGTCAAATTTAGAGCGTTTCTTTTTTTCTTTTCCACAGGAGACTGTGTAAAGAACTGTGGAGAACACAACTACAGCTATATACCTCCGGGACACGTTGAAATTTGAATAGACTTTTGACTGTGATAATGCGTATACATTTCACTCAGGGTTTCTTGTTTCTTATAAACATTTCAACAACATAGGCCTATTATATATACAACTTATTGTCCTTGAATTCTTCTTTTTCAACTTTTTTCATTTTTTCAGCTTTAATGATAATTATAATCTCATAGAATTCCAGGAAACTTCTTGTTTGTTTACTGTAAATCTCCCGGGAAAATATTTACTCGACTACATTATCACTTTAGAGCTATGCCCCGCTCCCAACACACAGGACTGTCACACACTCAATTTAACAAAAAGAATAGAAACTCCATTTTGGAAGCATTTGGGCGATTTATTTAATATTAGTCATAGATCATGTAGATGGAACTTTCGATCTTACTTTTGTTTTAGCATTAAGACCGTATTTTATTCCTCTTTGTTTTTATAATGCGCCTTTGGCATGTTTTGAGACGAGTTTTGAAGATACAACTCAATTTGTGTTGCTAATGTGATATGACCTATGGCGATTTACCGCGGATGAATAGAAAAACTGTAAAGGTATTAGCATGATGTATACATCGTCATTGTCCAGGACTGTGCAGTTACGCTACTTAGAACCATGGAGGAAAGAAGAAATTTCTAAGATAGAACTTTTCTTCAGTAGCACTGTATCCCTGTGAGAGGTGACTAGAAGTGAGCCCTCTGTTGTTTACTCACGAACATTTTCCCCATTTTTGATGTTACCAATTGTGCGATGTGACTTGATGAGCTGACTTTGCTGAAGGAAGGACCTTCAAGCAACAAGTAATCACAATTTCTCTTTCTACTGCACCGTCTTTAGCACACCCCCTATACCCACTGAGATGGCTCCTGCATTGGGGCTTCGGGCAGTACCAATATTGGATAAGATTGAGAAACTCGCATCATCAATGATGAGACATTTAAAAGTTTTCTTTCCAATCATGCACACATAATTGCTCATACTTCGTCGTAATCATGGCACAATTACATAATTACTTTAGAAAGTTTTAGTGAAAGAACAAACAGGAAACCAATGCAGTGAGGAAGAATCGTTGATTGCATTGCAATATGTAAAGGGATTACAGGAAAACAAATCAAATGAAAAGGTTTTTTCGTATTTTTAGCACCATTTAGTGATTAAGTGAACGACACTGATTAACGTAAGTGCCTTAATTGATTTGTGTTTTGTCTCGTCTTATGTAAATTTCTAACTATTTTGTTTTTGAAGAGAAATCAGACTCCTTACAAGTGAATCGCATTAGGTTATTGCATCAGGACACAACAGTGTTTGAATTTAATTTTGTTGTTAATGTACCCAGTTTTTCAATACTATTTTCCAAAATATTATTCTGATCGATTTGCACTGTCTTGCGGAGACGTTTAGGGAGTATGTTGTTGTTTAATATTTCAGCATTTAGTTTATAATACGCAATCAAAATAATTTATTTCTTTCATAATCGAAATCTCATCTTCCAAGATCTTGAGTTTGTTTTTATGATGTTGTACAGTGTCGAAAATAGATCAACCAACCCGCGAGGTCAATCTGACCAAGTCTGAATTCTTAAGTAAAAGAAAAAAAATTGACGACTTTTCCCAAATGATTCCAGCGGATATACATTTCCATATCCCAAAAGTTCGATCGACAAACATGTAAGTGATGGAGAAGGAGTGGGGTGGGGTGATTAAAAGAAAGTGATCAAATTTCCGGATTTCGTTTTCATACAATTAAAGACAAAATTAATATCATGCAGATATTATCTTCTGAGCGAACGACATAATGACTTTGGTCCTTTTAAAGCATTCCAGAACAAATGCCTGATACCTAAAGAGCAATGTCTTCCAAAAACCAAAATATACCCCTGCAAATGGTCTCACCCCTTAGGGTACGAGTGGAGCATGACGAATGAATGCATTGTCATTACAGAAATGTTGCACTGATTGAAAGGGTAAACCAAAACCCTTACCACAAGATAGAGCTATCCCGACATCCGCGTCTCGAAAGAAAAAGGGAATTTCCAAATTACTAATTGCTTAAGGTTGATGCAGAGAACACGAAGAGGATGAAAGAAGAGAAATCTTAACACTTGATATGACAGGAATAAGCAAAGAAGAATGAAAAAGGGAGAGGCACAATAGACAGAAGGGGAAAAGATTACGGAAAAGTAGAACATGGAGAGAATAGAAGCAAATCACGTAGAAAGAATCAGTCGGGTAAGAAGAAAATCTCCCTTAGATTAATTAATAAGAACATGCATGTTCCTTTAAGGGAAGATAGTGTCATCCAGACTTCCTTTCCGCCTCCAAAGAAAGCACTTTAATTTGTAAAAAGGCGTTTTGAAGTACTGGGGTCTTAAAAATAAATAATGATAACATATTTTTTTTTAATGAAGTGTTAAAATGATCCAGTGCACTCTTAAAACTATCGAGTCAGATTTTGACTAGATTTCACATCTTAATCTCTTTGGTTCACTTGCACAGCATTAACTTTGTATGAGAACAGACTTTTTTTCATAATTATCTATTTCACCTAAATGTCCTTAAGTCGATTTTTCTCTTTTTAAACAATCAACCTCAAAACGAGCAGTTAATTTTTCTAATCTACATGGGAAATGCAACAGTATTACTGTAGCATAATCTTTCTTTTTTTCTCTCTCTTTTTTTTTTTTTAAGTTACCTTGATTTTTTTTTTTTTTTTTTTTTTTTTTGTCCATACAATATATGCCACCCGCCCAAAGCATTTTAATTATTCATGATCTTGTTATTTCATCTTCCATTTCTCCGCTTATCCATCCTTTCCTTTGCATATCACGTCCTAATGACCCGTATTCACAAAGGTGGCGTAAAGCTAATCCTAGTTTACATCAGTGGTTTCTATGGCTAGCGAAATGGGAGACAAATGTGTCTACGTTGCAATGTTACTTACACGTTTACTGGATTTTGGAATCATGCTTTAATGGTTAAGAAAACTTTTGCATTTATCATTCCCAGGCAGTTTTTAATAGTTTAAATACCCACAATTCTGATAAATCGAGCATTTACTCTTCAAAATTGTATTCCATTTTTGCGAGTTATAGTTACACCACAGATTTAAGCTAGGCTTAACTTTAGGCCACCTCTTTGAATACGTCCTAATGAGAACACGACGAAAATAAAAAAGATGGATGAGTATGACAAGGTAGAAACGTAATAGATGAAATCTGATCCAATCATTAAGACCGCTAGTCAATGCCGTTGGATTATAGCAAGTATCATCAGCAACAGCCAGACACATTTCTGACAACATTGTGCTTGAAGCCATGGGTATTCAACCTTTACTGATCGAAAAGCATTTGCTTCCATTAGAGCACAGACTAAAATAATTTGAAAATTTGTATAGGCGATTTTGTCCTCCGTACGTTTGCTGAGTGGTGTACAGTACCGATTTTTCCAGCTTTTAGTTTCTCAAGAAAGAAAGGGATGACAAGTTGTAAGTGATTTAGAGATCAGAAAGCATTAAAAGAAATCATTCTATCATGCAATAACTTTCTTCTTATTTTTTTTTTATTTTTTTTTTTGTGGTTGTTGTTGTTGTATTTCTTTCTTTTTGTTTGTCTTGTTTTGTTTTTTGCTTTGTTTTTGTTTTGTTTTTTTAGGGGGGTTCTAGACTGCTTATTTTCAAGTATGTCGTCGTGGTTACTGTAAATTCTTGAACAATCCAACCACTACTTACAAAGAAATGACCAAATAAAAGTATCTCTAACCATTTTAACCATAAAGGCAAAGCAAGAACCGCAATGAACAACATCAAGCATAAGTAGAGAAAAGAACCAAGCATAGGGGAAAGAAGAAATTGTTCGAAGAAAAAACGATAAAACTGAGACTAGGGTATAAACTATGGACAAAAGAGCTTGCTCCTGGCAGCTAATGTTACACATTCTGCCAAAGACACAACCGGAAGTACTTCGTATCTCTTTCACATTAAGCCATTGCGATGGGAGAGGTACAGCTTTTTGTTTTGCTTGGATCGATGTTGATCACATGATGATGAGAGAAAACAAGAAACAAAAGCGAATCTTAGACATCTTGCTAAGATAGCTCGGTTCTTTAGCTTCTGTTCTACTTCTCAATAACATGACCTCGGTCATACCCGCTTTGAAGACACTAAATCAAGTGATAGCATTTTGGCCATTAGGGATAAGGTGATATGTTGTTCCGTTCAATTGCAGGACTACAAAAATCTTACAAGTAACATTGCAAGGGTCTGTCGTTCTTGAGATTCTATTATTGGCGCTGTAACACTAGTTGATGTCTCGATTGGAGTTGCTTTAACAACCCGAGACGTGAACTTACCCAAAGAAATATGGAAAATAAGAAGGAAAAATCGCCTCTTTTATTTTGTATTCCTTTCGTATTTCAGGTAAGTGTCTTTAATTTTATGTGTAGCTCTATGGCTAATACAACCGCATTCATGCAAAAGATTTTGACCCGAAAATCCAGCCACCCCGAGAAACAAGCTAGTTGACGACATATATCTTTGTATTCTTTTTTGCATTGGGGATAATCCGAAAATGTGGATTTTTTGTCAATAAATTGAATTGATTTGATTTCATTTGATTTGATTTATACTTAAGAAACTATTTGCTCTGATTGTTTAAAGCCAATTTTACTTAATTCATAGTCATCACCCTTGGGAGCTCTTCGCCTGGCAGCCCCACCCCTATCCCGTTGCCACCCTTTCCCCCTTTCAAAATAATATAGTGACGCCGTTTTAATCATGGGAGCGCTTTGGCGCCACCTTAGTGTTTCTCACTCTCGGTACCAGTCGGTGCAAAGTGAGCTGTCACGACTGAACGACTTTGAACTATATCAGCAACTCCAAGCAAACATGTATGAATAACTTCTTTTCTCTCCAAAAGATTTTTATCAAATGTATATATTTAGCGGAAATGAATTTATATAGAAATGTGTGTATTGTGACGCACGTATAAGTTCGGGGAGTTTCATTGTCAGTTTGTTGAATTGAAAGGTACAGAAAGAAGGCGGAGGGGTAAAGTATAATAACTGTATTGCCATTTGACATGTTTAAGGTTCTGTATTTAAATAGTTTGAGTCCAAAAGGAGCTAAATCCACTTTTGTCACTTCTGAGAAAAGGGTATTTGTTTGCCAAATTTTTGTACAGGTGTCTATAGAAAAGTAATATTCAAATGTGCATTTTGTATTAAATTGCTCTCAGAATTTAGGTTTCAACTTTCTTTTATAGACATATATTAGTATGAACAATTATTTGATATCAATAACCCAATTTTCGTCAAGAATGGATTTAGCTTATTTTGGAATTTAAACTCTTCATTTGTAAAAAAACAAACAAAAGCAAAACAAAACACAAAACAAAACAAAAACAAACAAACAAAAAAACGAATTGTATTATTCTCAGATCCTTGATTATAATGTAAAATGTGATACGTTGCTTGAAACATTTGATTTTTTTTTTGTAATATAATCCTCTATAATAATTATTGTTGATACCTGCAAATTGGTGACCATGCTAGTGATTTATTAACAATATTAAGTTTGGGAGCTGTTTTGAGACCAAAATGAATACTTACCTGTAATGTTCAGATAGGATTCGTCGATGATAATTTCATCATCTTAATGATCGTTTGGGGAAAGAGTCTTTCGTTTTCCCCCACCCCCTGTGTCTTTTTTTTTATCTAGATGATACATCTTAAATCATACTATCTGTCTCCAACCTAATGCAATCCATTATCAGGTACATCAGTAGATGCATGACATGTTTCTTTATCTTCGAACATGTTAAATGGAACGAAACTCCAGAAAGCTACAGAGAAAGCAATGATAAATGTATACATAACCACCATTTCAATTCTACATGCATGCAGTGTGTTCGATGCAGCACGTAGCCACAATTATAAGTTGTCTTCGAAGCTCAACCTATAGACCGTTACCTCAAGGGTGTCAAGCGCAAGAATGATAATCACAAGGGAAGGCAGAAGACAGAGCGATGAGAACGAGAGAGGGTAGAAGATAGTTAAAATGAGGGAGGTAAAATGTCATAGAGAATGAGAGGGATCGTGAAATATATTCCTTTTCATATTTCTCTATTCGATAGAAAGCGAGAGCAACGCGTTGCCTAAGCACACAATCGATACCCTATAGATTTCTCAAATCGCTCTTCGCATTATAGATGCTTTCTGAAAGACATCTTTTTGGCGACATCTTCTAATTTTCTCGCAAACCTTGCCAAGGCTCGTATTAAGGTTATTGCAAAAGTCATGACGACATGGAGAAACTCTTTATTCTTGATTTCTATGCCACTCTAAATCATTTTCTACACGATATAATTCTAAGCCCTTAGTCATCCCCTTGGCACATTATTGACATTTTCGAATGGACACACATCCCCAAGCGTTAATAGCTCGGTGACAATAAAGACTCCCTGATCTGCAAATCTAATTAGCAAAAGAAATATGATTCTGGTATCATACGCCATTTCTTCTTTACGATAAAAAGACCTAAAGACATGTTGGGATAGGAGCTATTGATCGCGATGATAATTTATCTCTTTTGCCCAGTATTGAATCGACCGGTAGGAACACCGAAGACTATCTACGTCATAGACATAGGATAGCCTCTCATGAAGTAGTAGGCATTAACCATGTGAGCTAGCCATGTGAGGCTCACGATAGGAGTTCAAGAGGGTACTGTCTATCGCCAGAGTGAGATCACAATGAATTCAATCGCAAAGTCAATAGATTTATCGTCACTGGTTTGATGTTATATGACATGAAAACATCATTATGACGTTTAAATGAAACCAGACACAATCAATAGAGAAATTATAACAGATGTCTAAACAAAACTAACATTTGAAAGTAAGGGAAATAATACTACCCGTTGCCATACCCCAAGTCAAGTCCCCATGGTCTATTTCATTTGCATTTCACTGTTCACCTACATAATAAAAACGGCTCCCCATAACATCCGGATGCGAACTCGGCAACGTGGGCCATTTTCAACAACTTCCTGGCATATTTAAATATCTATGTACTATGTAAACTAGTCTGAATATCTGTTCTGGACTTATTTCTATCACTATTCTCATGTCAGTCAGTTAGGCTTACTTTGATTTCATAAAAATATGCATTTGTCGTAATAATGAAAATACAATTTGAGAAAATACATTGTGCCATGACTTCTAAATCGCACATTTATCACACCGAAAAGAATTTTCTACAACTGACAAGGATTGCAATAATCATTCGGTGAATCTGAAAATATATAACGATGTCACTTTGATGTTATATATGTTTTAAAAAGTCACAACAATGACATTGACTTAACGTAACTTATTTTCCAAATTTGGGTATATCCTCGACGACTCCCTGTAGCCACGTGAACGAGGGCTAGCGTGATACGTACTCCATATAATTATTTTATTGACTTAAGGTTTCGAAGCCCACTTTGCTTTACGTCATAACTATTTTTGATGAAACAAAGTTTGCTCAAATATTGACAGCATCAATCAGATAATAAATTATACTCCCCCAGATCAAATGTTTGCATTGAAATCATTTAACGAATTGGTCAAATAGTCTGTGATTTAGTCAACCCTAATACGATCTACTTTATGTATTGGTTTCTCTATTAATCTCATATCTACTAATTTGGTTGTGGTATTGAAAATAAAACATTATAAAGGCAAACACAGGCACAAATGTAGTTGACGTCAAATCACATAATAAACATCAAACAAATTATACAAATGGAATATAAATGTACTAGATGACGGCAATTTATGATGCTTTATGCTGAAATGTTTTATGTTATTGTATGAGACCAGTCAAAATCTTCCCATGACATGCATAAAGTGAATTGGCATAGAAAGAGCATATATCTAATCATTTTCTGATCAAAATATTGGATGAATAACAATATAATTTCTGTATCATCTTTTTTATTCAATTGTCATGTGCTATGGCATAAACAAACATATTACGAATCTAATGCCTGTCAAAAACCTTTCTCTTGCCTCTAATTTTCCCTCGAGAAAGATTCTCGCTAAAATAAAGGATGATGCCCTTTCTATCTCTGTAAGCACTTTGGACGTCCGTCTCACTATACAATCTCCATATTTTACCGCCCTAATGTCGACATTAAATATAATCAACATGTCTTTCTTTACCACATCCTCGAATCCGTCGTAATTGAGATGCAAATTGGTCATGTTTAACAGCATCGATTAAGAGAAACCCACTTACTCCCTCTTATACCCTCTTATCATTTCACTCCACATACTCTTATCAACATGCTCACTGCACATTAATTCACAACCACAACCCCAACCATCAAACACAAATCGAATTAATTAATTCGTACCAAAGACAGGGATCTAGAAATGGTAAGTCCTTGAGTGAAGCCATCGCAGCTGATGAGGGTTAGGTGTTAAAAGAGAAAGGATGTGTACCACTCACCTTATAAGGGTCCAGCCCTGACTGTGTAGATAATGATGATAAAATACAAGTTACGTCTAAAGATGACTACGTCGTATAAAAATATGATAACTATTTCTTCTTCTATTTTACTTTTTTAAGTTCCCGCGACGAAACCAGCGCCCGGATTATAAATAAGGGTAGATCCTGCTACCTCGTCAGCTTGAATGATGTTCAGGTTGTACGAGGACCAGCCCCGTACGCTTCTAGGGTAACACGTCTTTACGACTCCACACTCACAGACACAACTGAGCCCTACTGACGTAGGTAGAAGGATTAAGAAGAGCCCGTTTGTGTGCATTCACAATTGCGATCGCACCACACATCATACACACGCACACACTTGCAACGCACGCGAAAAGCCGAACACACACACTCAATATGCATACACTCACAACAAAAAACCCACTCAATCGACTATTCTGTCTCTCTCTCTTTCTCTCTTTGCATTTTTGGGTGATAAGTGACTACGTCATTGGACCACGCTGCCGTGTCGGCGTGCTGTTAGCCGCAGAACGCCAAAATTTCGACCAACTTACGATGTGGACATTGTGCATGTCCTTCAAAAGGAGAATAAAAGATGCAAATGTGCCTTAAATTGCATCTTAAATCATAAGTGAGGACAACTGCGTTGGGTGAGATGCGCGGCATGGCGGTATAGGGTTTATACACCTGTACATCTGCACTTGCCTGTTGCTTCATACTCTCTTTCCCCAATGGCGAGTAAAATCAAGCATGTATTAAAACAACTGTCACAAGCAAATACGCTGTATGGTATTCAGAGTCATTCATGATTTAACCCGATCGAAACCATCAATTCTGTTTTCTTGATTTCCATCAGCGTAAAAGGTGCCATGCATTATGATGCTGTAGGCAGTAATAGGACTGCCAAAATTGTTGAAAAATCATAACATTACAACCATTTGAGATTATTACCAAGTACACTGTATGTTTATTTATTCGTGATAACTTTATCTACATAGCCTAACTTCTGCATTAATGTGTATTTAATGCTATAAATAATTTATGTCCTTACTGTAATAAATAAAATAAAAAAGTCGAAATGATAATATCCCATGATCGCAAGACGATTATTTCCAAACGTTCTTACCAAGAAATAATATCATAATAAGATATATATATAATACAAAACACGTTTAAAATTATTTCTAATCATTGACAGTTATCCAGAATATGTTAGAATATAACTTTGCTAAAATTCATCAAGTTCGTTTCAGCGTCAAACAGAATTACTGCAAAAAAAAAAAAAAAAAAAAAAAAAAAAAAAAAAAAAAAAAAAAAAAAAAAAAAAAAAATTGTCAATAAAATCAGATCAACCTGTCTGGCATTGAACATATAATTTGAAAAAAAAAATGTATATTTCATGAACTGCTGGAATAACTTATTCACACAACACACGATCGGCAAAGTAATGTTTTACGGGGAAATAGAGATTTTAAGCTAAACTTGCGGAAAATAGTTATTGAATGATGTCTTTGACGGAATATTGGAAACACTAATCACAGAGATACCATTACACGTTTAAAAGGATTTTTATGCCGATACTCTTGAAAGATTTTATAGAAGTGTACCTTTTGGCTGACTTTCAATTATTTGATATAAAAAAATTAGTAAGAATATTTTAATCTCATTCAATCATATTCCATTCTTTTTCATTCGTGTCATATGTTTGTTTTTAATCGTTGTTCAAGATTTTTCGCTGACAAAAAACAACAATAACAACAAACAAAACAAATCTAAATATTATGCACTGAAATTAGATTTAATCTCAGAATTATAAATAGTACACGTCCTTTATTGACACTCTGATCACACCTTACGTCCATCCATACGTGAGTGCATATGTGCATATTAACACACTTGACGAACTTTGGAATGATCTGAAGCCACGGGGTTCTAACAGTGACTGGCTTAACTCTTTGAAGGTTGAAAATATTGTAGTTGCTTCAGCTAATCGTAACGTTGCCACGGACACTATTAGCAAATTAAACGTGTATTCTGAATAGTTTACAAACTATGTATGCTAATAATATTAACAGTCTGTTATCTATTTTATCACAGTTTAGGCAGGTTTGCGATTCAATATAATGTTTTAAGGTTAAATACAAAAGTAGCGCGTCGTCCTTGATTAAAATTTCATGACATTTCTCACAATCTAAATACTTTTTAATCGAACCCCTCCTCACCCCTTAAAAAAAACCCACACAATTGGAAAAAAGGGGAAAAAAAAGAGAAAAAATGGCAATTTTATACAATACACAAAAGAGGATATAGATATGAATTAACAATGAATAAATACTATACCGAGTGAGTCAAAAAAAACTTTACACCTAGAAAAATGTCAATAAAAATAAAAGCAATTTATAAACCTCAAATTATTTTACATATTCTGAAAGAGTAACTCCTCCCGCATCTTCTGGTACCATTTTTGTGTGGTATGTCTTTACGTTTGGATGAACACGACGCATTGTTTGCGAACATGTCAATTTTGAATTGTGCAAGAATGGGAGTAAAATCAAAACAACAAAAAGCTATAAAAAGGCAACTTCATCCTGATTGAAATAGCATAACTTTTTAACGAAAATGTCTTCCGCCTAATAACTTAAAAGGGGTGTTGTTACACATATTGACAACATTTTGTATGAAAATTAGATTTATTCGTCAAGTAATGCACGAATGAGTAAACATCAAAGAGTAAATTGCCACTGACAGACCTAAAAGGGCCTCCTAATACTTTTGAAAAGTGATTATTTTGTATTTGACCTGTGCTCACTCATGCCTGACTCTACAGATCTATCTCATTTTCATACAAAATGTAGTCAATACGTCTAACAACACCCCTGCTAAGTTATTAAGCGGAAGACATTTTTGTTAAAAAGTTATGCTATTTTAATCAGGATGAAGTTGCTTTTTTATAGCTTTTTGTTGTTTTGATTTTACTCCCATTCTGGCACAATTCGAAATTGACATGTTCGCAAACAATGCGTCGCGTTCATCCAACCGTAAAGATATAACACACAAAATTGGTACCAAAAGATGCAGGAGGAGTTACTCTTTTAGAATATGTATAAGAATTTAGGGTTCATAAATTGGTTTTCTTTTTATTGACATTTTTCTAGGTGTAAAGTTTTTTTTGACTCACTCGGTATACTACAATTGATACTATATCAATCTGGAAGAAATGTGCATATAAATTGAGTAATAGATTTACATAAACTGTTGACAAGTGTAAAAAAAAAAAAAAAAATCCGTTAGAAATTTGTAACTCCAAAATGAATGTAAAGTGCACTGTTCATGTATTAAATCCAAATATCTGGTTGTTATCAAATCCAAGTGCCCCTATTTTGTTTTTGTTTTTGTTTGTTTTGTTTTTCTTGGTGGGGGACTCGATTGCGACGTTTCGCGTCAGATGATTGCTTATTTTATCATGATGTGTGTTGTCATGAACTATATGAGATGTAAATTATCTTCATTTGGGCAGATGAAGACAATCAATTATCAAATTTTGAATTACTTTGCACATTTTTAACGATTTGAATACTACAAAAAGCTTTGAAATATTGCTCTTTGAATTTATTTGTACATATTTTTTTCGGCCTTTATGCACTACCTAAATAAGCAAAGAATAATTTTTTATCTTGAAAGTTTAACTTCTGAACGTATTATGCACCTACGCCAACAAAATGAATATGCATGTATAAATATAACCATTGTATGCTTATTGGAACGATGTCTCTAATTATTATTCCGCTTCCATCCAATTCCCAGGTTCTTAATATCTTTTCCCCAAAGGCTTATTTTGCATCCTTGTTCGTTTCAAACACTGTGTTTTGATGTAGAGAGCTTTTTTTGTTGTTCTTTTTATCCCATACTACTACAAGATATCAACGTCATACCAGTCTTACGTGTTCCTTATTCTATTCCAGTCCCTACTAATTAGTAGATTTACGCTTTTGTATCACATTAGGATTATCATTCTTTCTCATGGCTAACCTTTAGTTATTTTGGTTTGCCCATTTTAATTTCTCTTCATTCTTGTGTTTGTCTCTGACGTGTAATAGATTACATATAAAAAGACAACAGAAGTAGCATGTATTTCTACCAATGCTGAATATCACTCTGAAGCTGTAATTGTTTGTTATCGTATTTTATATATATGAAGAGCTCATTTCCAAAAGGTACTACATCCATTTTCAATCAAAATTCTTTTTTTTTACATTAATCTACTAATTTTCAATGGGAAGGGTGAAAAAAATTAATTTCTAAAATCATATCATTTCCAAAAGGTACTACATCAATTTCAGTTCGTTTCCAAAAGGTACTACATCCACTTTGATGTAGTCCCATGTATTTGTTTTTATTGCATGTAAATAGTGCGAGGTTGGCTGGGTTCGCCAGAGCATTAGTGAAAATTTGAAAACTTATTTACTCAATGCAACGTTTGTTTTTTTTAAACATGGCATCTATTTAAAGCAATATGAAATAGTACAAAGTGTTCCTTTTTGAACAAAAAATTGCTGAGATACATGGCAATTTACATACTCTGAGATATTTCGTTTCCAAAAGGTACTACATCCATCAGAACAAAAAATTAAAAATTTGTTTACAGAAAAACTTGCAGACCTAGATTTTTGTTAGACTGGTTTCCCTTTAGCATCATAGAGTAGAACAATCTGTAAAAGTTTTATTCCAAACAGACACTCCTGTCAATGAAAAATAAAAAAACGTGTTTTTCTCCGAATTCACAAATATGGATGTAGTACCTTTTGGAAATGACCTCTTCATATAAAGAAAATTGTACGATCGCGATTGTTCTCAAACACTTATATTTGTGTTGAACTGAGAGATTTTCACGTAAATGTATCTTTACTATTTTTATAGCAAATTTAAACATGGTGATCCAAACACTATTTTGAGAATTACATTGATAATTTTATAATTTCTATTTGAAAAGGTCCCCGCTAGATGGGTTATCTAATCTCCCCCTAAATATTGGAAATAATCCGACATAATGTTGAAATGCAAAAAGTCATATCGCGTCGAAGGTTCTATTATTTTCATTTCAAAATAATGCATTTTTAGCATATTTCGACTTTTGATGCAGCCCTCAAGTTAACTAAAACTACTGGTCAAAAATGAATTATCTATAATTTTGCCGTTCGCACATAGATTAAGGGGGGGGGGGGCTTAATCGTATCTCGAGATTCGGCGCCAATCCCTCTCACAAAAACGACTGTTCAAAGAGTTGAACTCGATTTCTTTTTGCCGAGAGGTTCAGTAATCGAGACCTCTGTATAAATACAAGGCGGAGCACCGCAAGATCAAGGTTCATTCGCAGGATGATTCTCCTTGTCTTACACTTAAGGGGCGTTCATGGTCGAATCAAAATTTCAACAGGAACATGACGTAACACAATCAGCGTTCAGCGTTAACGGTCGGAAATTAACGCTGATTATACGTGGATTGTCTCTAAATTCCCCTGTCTCAAAAACTAGCTTCGGTTCAGCTTTGATTCGAAATGCTCAAGGTCGTAAAATCAAAACTTATCGTATATTTGGCGTTCGGATTTTCCTCAGAATGGGAAATGTTTTCATTTACAATCGTGAATGTAGAACCATGAACGCACCCTTTCATTTTCTTTTATGTTTGTGTGTTATAACTGGGTCTTGTATCATGATTTGTGTTCCTATTTACATTTTTGTTTCGACCATGAACGCTCCCGTAGATGACACTCTGCGGTATAGTACCAACAGGCAATTGACATCGTCTACAGTCACGTGACTTGAATTCACTCTCACATCTTGTTGATTCAGCCATATCATTATAGCAAACTTTAAAAACGGTTGATAGCTCCGAAGCGAGTATTCGTCTTTAGAGCAATAAACATGTCGATGATTTTCATTTCTGTCACACACCAATATATTACCAGGAGTTTTTGCAATCCAATGAACATAATTTAAACATTCTTGTTTACGGAAGCCGTACTAACAAACGTGTGTCTATAGAATATAGAAATGTTAATGCTGTGATGAATAGGCTACTAATTTATTAAATCACATAATTACACAATATTATGGATTCTAATTGCTAGTGTACATTTAAATGATCGTATTACCGTTGATTCAAATTTTCTGGTTTGTTTTGTGTGCCACTGTATTATTCAAGGTAAGCCACTATACGGTATAACCTGTGGGTTTTAATTTAATGCAACGGTTTTCCTAATTTACGAGAAAAAAAGAAAAAGACTGTCGAGGAATTAGGTGAGTTCATGTAACTAGAAAAATGATTTTTATAAAGTGAATTTGAAGGAGTCGGAAGAGTAAATAAATTAATATGAGATTTATTATCAAATCAATCAGGGAAGGAACAAAGTATGAGCCATTGAGCAAGGAATACAGAGACCATTATATATATCATTATTAATTTCTCAAGATCTATGGCAAGATAAGTATTTTGTTCAGCTAAATACAGCTAAATGGCGTAAACATCATCTTCTTTTTTTCTTTCTTTTTTTTTTTTTTGCCAAGAGAAAATAATAATGAATATAAGATAACCGCAGATAAAACGATGGAAATTTTTTAAAATAATGCCTGGGTGAGGGAGTGAGTTAGTATGTTTAAGTGGGGTAAGGTTGTGGAGGTACAGTCTGTGGGGTGTGCGTGTGGGGTCGAGTTTAAGTGATAAAAGAAAAATCAAAGATACTATTTTGAAAAGAAGAGTAATAATCACGAGGCGGCTTAATGGCGGCTTCGTGGTGCAAATTAGCGCCGCGCACCCCGGGGCCCTATTCATGATGATGCTTGTTATCACTGGCTGGGGAGTACAGTCTACTACTAGCACGACACATACGCACGATTGGCGGTTAGCGGTTGGTCACGTGGTCACTGACACTGATGAAAATACGCCATCTCTCCTATACGGTGTATGCATCTAGGATCATAAATGCTACACTGATGGGTCTTATCTTAACGAGATAATCATGATTGCACGTGTATTTTGTCATGTTCATTAAGTATTTTAAGATAACGTGCACTTAAATAGACATTGCAATATATCAAGGGCTATAAGTAGAACAGTGTTTAAAAGATTTGAACAAATTGTGTTGGTTCTCGAATTCTGTAGATCCCAAGCAATTTGAGTATGATGTAATGTGCATTTCGTTTGTTTGTTTGTTTGTTTGTTTGTTTTTACAGCGCTTAGAAACATTGTATGAAGCTCTATAAAACTGATGTATATTATTATGATTATTATGATCAGTGGTATCATTTCAAATCAGAAATCAGTGAAAGTAAAATCGGTTGTATAAATTTGAACTTGGTATGCATGATAATAATAGTTTGCTTCTAATCAAATTCTAAACTTGAAACAAAACTTGAACTAAATTGTTTATGGCGTATCCATGTTATTGATTTAATGTATTACATTTAAATTACGATGTCAGATCGAATTTCTGAAAGTCAGAAAATGTCTTTTGCCATTCAATTCGTATTTCAATACTAAGTACAAGGTATTGACCTAAATAAATACGTGTAGGCAAGGTCAAATATATTAATAACATATTCATGTAATTTCAATATTCATTCATGACATTTCGTACTTTAAAGCTAGATAGCAACTCTGTACCCACACATAAAAGCAATTCACAACAACAAGAAGAAATTGCCAATCACTTTATTTTCATTTTAAAATACAAAAGACAGAAGAAAATGAAACAATAGGTATTTCAGAATATGGTATTGCAATAGCAGTACTCATGTGGCCGCACGTGTTTTCAATTAAACGATATAAATCATCCATTTCTATCTTTTCCATTTTTTTTTAGAAACAAGAAACCATTTTCTTTATCTCAAAGAGGTAGAGCGAATATCAATTCGTGTGCAGATTAAAACAAGAAAATTAAACACTATCATATTCCTGTCATAATTGACTGCATTTTAAAAGACTGTGAAGAATTCTTACATTGCCAGCCTTCGAATGTCGCGTTTATTAGATTAGGTGCAATGCTTGACTATCATAATACCACTGACAACACTGTCTTCCCTATAACCATGATAACTCCTCTCTCTCTCTCTCTCTCTCTCTCTCTCTCTCTCTCTCTCTCTCTCTCTCTCTCTCTCTCTCTCTCTCTCTCTCTATCGATGATGTATAATTCAATAGTATACAGGAATCAATATTCAGCATTGCATGGCGTACATATCATACACTGCCCAGTCCTTTTTGTATGGTTTGATAAGGAGGAGGATTCGCTCGTATTCGATGTCAGAAATTCAAGGTTTGTAGCGAATTTCTATGGTCACTGTATTCCCGAAGTCAAATACATTTTCCGGATCCGTTTCAATTACATCAATTTTGTAAGATAAAACAATAATAACTATTTATTCATTCTAAGTAAAATGTAGATATTTTGAAGGGGCTCTCGTGGTAGTTAAATACACATATCATCTCCTTTCCAGAGGAAATACATCGCAAAGCTGTCAAGATATTGTATCGATTGACTTTACACACAGCATGGAGGGGGCAAAATATATTACGTCATGCAATATTAATTCATTACCTTAATCGTAGTCCACAGAAAAATATTACCATGAGCGCCCCTTTCCTAAAAATTTGGAGCAACGTATTACTACCACGTACTTTATGAAATACCCGCGCCTGAAGATGGATAAGACGATACACTATTATGTCAGAGATACCTCTAGTAGTTTAGCGACGATTGATAACAAATTTGAAATTGAAGAATTGTCTCAATCAGTCTTGTGTTACTTTTTTCTCCTAAAAAGCCATGTGGTTTTGAGAAAATTGTGCTACTCCTTAAATTATCGTTTCAACTTTCAGTCATTATGGGATGGATTTAATTTCTCTTCGAATCCGAGGTTTCATCAAGAGATATAAAAGCCAAAATATGGTTTAAAAAAAAAAACGGCTTCCTACGGATTTCCCCTTTCTTTCATGAGGGGATTCTGCCTGAATTGAAGAAATAAGTAAATTATTCTTGTGTAAAATATGGTTTTTGTGGTATAGAAATAATCACATTTTATTTTTCTATACTGTCTCTAGTTTTTTCTTTAGATTACGTGAACAGTTCCTTTGTGACGGCTCATGCAATAGAGCGACCCCGAGGGACTAGTTGCTTATGGCAAGTTGATCAGCATAGTGTTCACAAGAGTGATATATATCCTCCTCTTTTTCATTTCTTCATCTTCTATATTGCATTTATTCCTTTGTCTTTTTATCTCTCTCTCTCCTCTCTCCCCCCCACTCTCTCTCATCTCTCTCTTTCTTTTTCTCTCCATGCTTCGCTGGAAGTGGTTAACCCGCTGACCCGTAAATTTAGAGTAGACTGCACTGTAAAAAATATTTGTATTTTACAGCAAATCTGCTGTCAGCAGAGTCGCCATATGAAAAAGAAATGTATTTTAAAAACAGTTTTGTTGTAAATTTATCCTGCAAATAATTAACGTTGAAAATACAAAATAATCACATCAAGGAGTAACACATTTGTTCCGTTTTTAAACTAAAAAGTAAGCTATCATGGCTAATGAATTTTTTTTTTCCTTCTCTTTTATTAATTCTTAGAGGAGAAATTTAACACAAACTGTTTTTTAAAATACATTTTTTGGCAATGGCGACTCTGCTGACATGACAATCACTTTGCTGTATTTTTTTTTTTTTTTTTTTTTTTTTTTTTTTTTTTTTTACAGTGTGGCATTTGTTTTCCTCGACAGTATTTTTCCTATCAGAAAGATTTTTGATTTTTAATGTAAGGATAGCAAATGTACAGAATCAAAACACGTTTCATCTGTGATAAATTGTGTTTTATTTCATTTATTGTTTGTTTTTTTGGTTATATTAATGAACTAAGATTATTTCAAAATACCAAATCATCGTCATTGCGGCTCAGTATTTTCCTTTAATAATACATTATTACTCCTAAAAGTAAACGTGTGTATATTTTACATTCCTCAATTATAGTGAATCAACATTCACTTTATCAGTGATTGGTAAAAAAAAATCTAGAATGTTAAATTCATTCAGTTTTTAACTCCTTTTTTTTGGAGCGACCTTTTTCTCTTCCTTTCTTTTTTTTTTAATTTTTTATTTTATTATTAATTATTAAATTTATTTTTGCTTAGTCCGTAAATATTTGGAGTATAATACAATTATGCATAAATATATTGATCCAAGATTTAACCACAGTATCTACACAAATACACACAACATATTAGGATAAGTAAAGAACAAGTTACCTTAGATGGTCATGATGTAATAGAATTACCATAGCTACCGTTAACATATCAGTTTGTAATGAATAGTAAGTATGAAAATGACACATCAAAAACGGAAGGTGCAAGATTCACCTGTTGTTTATGTTAATGAATATGAAAATCATTTAGATTATTCATTAAAAGCATGGGAATAATAATTGTCATACCGTGATGTATCTTCTTCAATATTTTAAATGAAAAAGGTGATTTATTTTCGATCATTAAGCATTTTTTCAACTTTTTCCATTTTGTTAGGTTACCTTTCCCTTAAAAGGAGATGTTTACTTTTATTTTATTTATTCATTTATTTACTTAGTTTTTGCTTAAGGGCAAGTTGATGAAAAAAATTGGACCGCCTTCATTAAAAATTTGGTTTGCTAATTTTTTATGCAACTTTATAACCACAAATCTTTTAGATTGACTCATTCTAAATTCTTTGCAAGGGTTTGAATAATTTGATTTTATTATCTTTAAGACGTATTGTGGTTAACTTTCCGGCATAGTGAAAATACAATCACAATTTATTTTATATCCTGCAGCTTTATTTTACTTTTTCCCCTATGTAGTATCAACATGATCAAAGATAGAGAGAATCGGGAGAGAGAGAGAGAGAGAGAGAGAGGGAGAAGGGTTTGAGAACATTCTAAACAAATCAAATGCCTCTTAATATGAAACACATTATCAGCTGCGAAAGGTCCCTACACAATACATTGAAAAAGGGAAAATACCTTGTAGTGTGGAAATTATAAATGCTTTTTTTTTTTTTTTTTTTTTTTTTTTTTTTTTGCGTACACGTACATCCTTGTGATCACAGAAAAACATTTTAACGTTAATAATTGAACACTCAGGAAAAAAAAACTCGGCTTTTCCAACAGACCCAAGCAAACTCACAACCCATCTAATGCAAGAATTCTTGGTTGGGCCAATAATACCTCCCCTAATTTTTAATGAAACAAACGAAACAATTAGGGGAAAAAGGGACCATTATGCTATAAAGGGTATTATTATGGCATGGGCAACATGGATGCTATATTATAATATATAATATATATATATATATATATATATATATATATATATATTATATATATTATATATATATTATATAGGCCTATATATATATCTCTTTTTTTTGTTTTTTAATAAAAACTATTCGTCATCCCCCCCCCCCCCTCCCCTCCCGCTCTCCTCCGGGCAAAACTTTTCATGCAATTGGTGCATGCGCAGTTTTAATTGTTTGAAACGTACCATGACCGCGAAAACCGACAATATTGGTCAGCATGAATACAAACGAGAGATTTCGTGAACTTTGGATTCGCGTATATGCTCCTATTTGCATAATACTTTAAACATGGCCATAAATGGGTAGTGGTTCTGGCTCGTATAGCTCTACTATTCATTCATTGGCCGTTGGTATATCACTTTTTTCTCTCCCTTCTCTACGCAAACAAGAGAAACTATACACTACAGTGAACACAGGACCAATATCACACCAGATGATAATGGGACTCTTTCGAACAAAAGATCGAATTCCTGTAAAGTTAGTCTGACGTCAATGGACTGACTCATTGTAAATAGAAGTTTGTTCAGTGTCTGGCTATGGTAGTAGCATTTGTCATTGTCATCTGAAGCAGTAAACTTTGGTCCCGTCAATGGGCTGTCACAGGCCAGCTTCTGTGTTATTTTTAGAGCTAAATGCTTGAATTAAGTCATGTTATCTCTACAACGGCTAATGGGGGGAAGGGGACAGCTGATCTAAAAATAAATGATTACCTTGTTTACTGGTATATATTCCAGCCCTGGAACTTACATGTAAGTTCATAAAATAATAGACGACCATTTAAAAAGACTTGTAGTCGTTCTTGTTGTATTCACTGATAACACATGATTTGTGGAGACTCCATAGAGGAATTGCTCTTTATGAAAGACCATTTGATCTATTTTTATTTATTCATTTATTCTATTTTATTTTAATATGTTTAATGTTTCATTGTTACTTTAGGTACTAAATGAATCAATGTGTAATATGAAATCGTTCTTTACTACAAACTACCTGTCGATTTTTGACAACTCGCTGTCTGTTAAAAAAAAACCTCTCCAATAATATCTATAGATGAGTTTCATTCCAAAAGGCGCTAAATCCACTTTTATAACTTCAGAGAAAATGTCATTTGTTTACCAGATTTTGTACAGGCGTCTATAGGAAAGGGAAATTACAAAATGCATTTTCACACAGTTGCAGTCACTAATTAAGAAAATCCTTTTGTTCATAGACGGGTACGTACTTAAACAATGTCCTGATATGAATAACTCAATTTTCATCAAAAGTGGATTTAGTCCCTTTTGGAATGAAACTCTTTAGATGTTGATGAGAAAGGCAAATGCCGTTTTGAAATTAAGGTCTAAAAAAACAAAAAAACAAAAAACAAAAAACAATAACCTCTGGGCACGCGTTTGTTAAAAAAATACAGATAGCTTAGATCATTGAACAACAACAATAAATTTATCATTATCTCAGGAAAGTGGTAGCCTATTCTGTTTTTCTTTTCATATTTCTATCTTTGCTCTAAATCAATAGCATATAAAGGAGTTTATAAACAACATATATAACATATATAAAATAACATATACACAAATTTTTGTCGAAATTAAACAAAATAACAAAAAAGAAAAGAATGTAATGTCACTGAAACAATAAGTTTGTAGCGCAGACAGCATTATCCCTTGGAGGAGACTTATATGCTAGTAAACGCTGTAATCATGGAATTAATTGTCCATGAAATGATTATCCAATATTATCATACTCTTGATCTAAAAACTGATGTGTCACAAAGAAACCCAAACTGGATTTTCATGAAAATAAACGATAGTCAAACGATATTGGTTGAGTATTCAAACTCAGATAATTAACATTATTGTGCAAATAAACAAAATTGTGAAGAAAAAAAATGAATTAAAAAAAATTATTTTATGTAACTTTTGGAAAGTTTGCTATATTGTTTTCAATCCATGTTGTATCATGAGACATTGGATGTTTCTTATTAAGTTTATTGAAATGCCAACATACTTTAATAGGGCTGCTCATCAGAGAACCATATACACATAATAAAGTCAGAAGCGATGCTGTTGTTTATGATTCTAGGACAACTACCCTCCATCAAAAATCTACCACCTAACTCTACACCTAACCCTTGCTCTATTTATGGGGGCAATTGTCCGGGGGTAATTGTCTGTGGGTACTTTTCCTTATACGGTTGTTTACATATACAACGTGATGGGAATGATACATATTCATATTCTGGTGTAAATATCATATTATGAATAAAAGCGCCGTAAAACTAAAAACAACCAAAATTCATGTGTTGTGAAAGTAAGAAACAATATATTTGGGCGATTCCATACGTGTCGTACGGGACATTTAGAGAACATTTGACAGCTTCTCGACAATAAAAAACAAAAAATATTCCAGTAACTGATGGTCATTCTCAAGTACTACCAGAATGGTAAAAGAACCAAGACTTGATTTGACTTAAATACAAATCCTGTAAACTAGAGATTGAAAATATTAATGTGTCGTACGGGACGCAGAAAAGGTGACTTTTTTGGAAGCCTTAAGTTTGTGTTCAAAAGTCTGTGAGTTGCACAGGAAATTTAAATAAAAAATGAACTAAATTTGACCTTCAGTTACCAAAGAACAGATATATAAAAACATTTTTGCAAAATAAGCATTAACGAATAAATACAGCAAATTATAGTTTTCAAGAACATTGTGGCGTACGGGGCATGCAAAATGTGTCGTACGGGACATCTCTGAATAAGGGTTATACTTTCTTAATTTTTGTCTTGATTACTTCTTAAATCAATTAATTTGTCTGATAATAATGACAATCCTATGAAACTAAAGGGCAGTTATTATGTTAGAAAGCACTATTCTTGAATAATTCTGTCAATATATCATGAATAGTATAGTGTGTCGTAGGGGACACTATTGACGTGTCATACGGGCCAGCCTGTATAACATTGGACTTTATGTCAATCAAAAACGAAGCATTACCCCCAAATTTCTCTTTTGTATCCGTAACAAGGCATGCAGGACAATCAGTGGCGTATCTGAGGGGGAGGGGGCAGGTGCCCCCGGGGGCAATTTAAGGGCGCCAAACATGAAAAGGAATAAAAGGAAGGGGAAATGAAGAGAAGGGGATGCATACCCAAACTTGAAAAGTAGGAATGGCAAGTAACCAGTGATGATAATATCAATAACATTATAATTATTGGTATTATCATTACTTGTCACTTGTTTTCTGCAATTTATGCAAATTAGCCCTTTTTGCCCAAACCAAGATCTACTGAATACCTTAAACACAAATTACTCCATGTTTTTTGCACAGATGTTCTCAAAACATATGTCTGGGGAATGTATGGATTTGAATTTCAAAAAATTCTTATTTTCTTTATTAATTTTTCATTTTTTATTTTATTGTTTTTTAGCTAATTATATATGCATGACATTATTACCACAAAACTAAAACTTCATTTAAAATTCTAATCCATGCATTCCCCAGAGACATATTTCACCAATAAGTATGCAAAGTGTAACGAGTAACAGACATTTGACTCTTGAGATGTTTTGTTTTGAAAAAAAAGGGCCAATTTGCATAAATTATGCTAATTAAGCATTTTGGTGATTTTTTTGTAGTCTATAAATAGGATTCCTAGATATATAACCTCTGTACTAATATATGGTTTTGGTGGGTTATTTCTTTTCGTTTCTTCAGAAATAAGCCAAATAGAAGTGTAACAATTTGCCTATAACCACCCCCATGAGCCGATATAGATAATTGAAAATAAATTAATAATATAAATTATATAAAATTAAAAATAAAAAAAGTTTGGCAAGAATCCAGATCACTTCACATACAGTCCAATATATCTTAAGACACATGTGAGAACTGCATTGTCTATCATAATTAATACATTCCAGAAAATGTTTGTTTGTTTTGGGGTTGTTTTTTTTTTTCTTCTTTTTCTTTTAAGAAGAAAAGTCTTAACTCTGTCAAACTTTACTGTATTTCATGAACCAACTTGGAATAAGGGTGGACTTTTCCATAATTAAACCAATAACAGAAAAGGGGTGGTATGAAAAAGGTAAACATCAATTAGTACCCTGTGTCTAACAGCTTTGACCAGTGAAAATCACCAGTACAGCTGAAGGCCTTCACAATGGAATACATGTATTTGAAGTCAGTTAAAATGGCGGGAATTACATATTTCATGTTCACTAGAGATAAACAAAGGCCTATTCAATTTCAATTAATGTCACTTCCATGTGTTTCAATTCAAATAGACCTTCTTAAGGAGTTTGTGGACTTTGTAGTAATCTAAACACCCCCAATGAAATGCAATATATATTTTGTGGCGTACGGGACAACTTTAAAATGCCATTTATTGAAAAATGAAGGGCAGATTTTCTACCCTAATAGGATCAATTGATTACCCATGGGTCAAAGATAGAGAAACTGAAATAGCAAGATTGCAACATCAAAATCAAAAGTGTGGGTCAAAACTTTTGCATTTCCATGTGGTCGTACGGGAAATTGCGCAAAAATAGGTTCGGAATGATCATTATTCACCCCATTAAGGCCTCATAAAAATGTTTAAAATTATTTGGAGCCATCCATCGATAACATTAATCCACTGACTTGTCTACTTTTTAATATTCTTGCGCTCTTTCTATAGTGGTTTGAAGCTTTTTTGTTTTTCGACCTGTTAATCAGTTAAGATTTATGAAAATTGAAAATTCCACCATTTCCCCCCAAAAAAAATCCATTTCCGACTTCGCTTTGGAAAAAACTTGTAATTTCCAATAAAGTTTTAGGTATCAGAGTAAAATATTACACTACTTATGATTAGTTGAAAGAATATTTTAATTTTGCCATTTTTTCAAGTTCTAGTGTGGAATCGCCCATTTGATTTAAAAAAAAAATAAAAATAAAAATAAAATTAAAATAACACACACACACACAACAATATATCAAAAACTTGGAGGATTAAGGATGTTTTGAATTTATATTTTGCGTGGACGTAGAAATGGTTTTATTTTTTTTTATATCATCGACCTTGATCAGGACATAAATCATATCCGTTAAGTATTAACATAATTCTTTCCACTCTCATAACATCCCATTGTATTCAGAATCGCATGCGTACTACCAAAACAAAACTCTCCCTTTTTCCATTTTTCCAAACGTACTCTATTTCATCCCTCTATCTCCATGCGCTTCATTTGAATAAACCCTGGCTTATACACCGATGAGAACTAGCCAGCGGCGTCACTGAAAAAAGCAGGATGGTGACGCCACATATCCTACGCACGCTCACACACAAGCTAAGCACTAACTCAGTCACATCGGTGCAAAAGCGTCGGCAGCGATACCGCACGGACCAATCTACTACATTACCGTGAATGGCAAGTTAGTGGTCGGTATGGAGTTGGTTCTGAGTATTTTTGGCGTTGTGTGACTAGACTAATGTCACTCAGCATTTTATATCCCATGCTCTTTGATGGTGTGGCAAAGTCGAGGAGTTTTTAAATATCCGCTTTCTATCTAATTGATTTTAAGTGTTTTGGTATAGAGCTTAGAATAAATCTGCGTTTTCCTCGTCTCTGTTCCTTGCATGGGTGGTGGGGGAGGGGGCGCTGTTAATGAGCTTTTAATAAAGCTGACTATGATTCGAAAGAACTTTCCTAAAGAAATTTACAGGAGAAAGACCAACGTAAGGGGAAATTCAAAATACATCACTAATAGGAAAAACGGGAAAAGAAAATGGATAATAATGCTTTATGACCCCTTAAAACGATGACGCAAAGTTTATTTTCATATTATTTGCCAGGAGGGTGGGTTAGATAATTCTTTCCTTTTTACTATTTTCTGGAACTACCTGAGGCTCTCTTTATTTATTTATTTATTTATTTATTTATCTTTATATCGTTATATCTCGTTAACTACTGTATTTATAGGTTCTCTAAGGAAGCGTAAAAAAGTAATGTGTTATGCACGATTTTTAAACGATGATATTCTACATTATACACACACACACACACACACACACACACACACACACCCTCACACACATTTTGTCTTTTGATATCTTTCTGTTTGCTCTCTTTGACTTCTTTCCAAGTTGCAATTCTCCGCCCCAGTCTCTCTTGTTTTAATATTTTCTCTCTCTCCTATATTCCCCACCACCCCCCACCTTCTCTTTCTCTCTCTCTCTCTCTCTCTCTCTGTCTCACAAACACACGCTAACGCACACACATATGCACACATACACACAGTAATGTATGCGTTTTATTTCATACTGAACAACTTTGCTTATATTATATTTGAATATATTATTGAATGTGTTTATATTGAATGTTTATATCTTTATGTTTCTAAACGGGAAAAAGTAAACTGAATCTTGAATCTTGAATCTACACCCACACACACACACCATCATTATCTCCTTCTATCAGTTCCCACACTTCTCATCGTCTCTCTTTCTGTTAAAATACCTAAACATCCCACTCCGCCAACTTCGCATACATGTATATACGAGATGGCGATATATAACGAACCTTATATGTTGGGATAACAACAGATTTGTCGCATGTCAGTTGGCGACTTAGCAACCGAATCTCATGGGAGAGGGGCGGAAGACAGACTATAGTCTGCTGAGGGGCAGCAGAGTGACCAAGTCATTAAGTTCACCATGAGTATTATCTCAAGAGATCAGAGAAACCTTTTATGTGTAGATTTTATGTAGATAAGTTGTGTGTTCTAGTCCAACAGTCGCGGACTGTTGATCAAAGGGTGGACGGTTCGATTCCCGGTCAATTCACAAAATTAATGTTCTCTGGCGCAAGGCAAGAAAGCTCGGGTGCAAATAGGTACCCGTATACAGAAGAAATTCCTCTAACGGGTAGCCTAAGTAAGCCGGGCAATGATTGGTTAATGGATGTTAATCCTAAAGGCTCCGAAAAAGTGGATATAAATGTTACATAATATTATTTTATAATTCATGGTGAAATTAAGCAGTGTAATATGTGAACGAGTGAAATGTTATAAAGTTGACCAAGTGTTAATGAAATAAGTCAGGGGGAAAATAATTAAAAAATACACGTGAAAACAGTGTACGTAAAATCTGATATTCGATATTTTATAACGAATGGGGGCTGAAATTTACAAGCTCAGTGTTTTTCGTAGTCCCCTTCAATTCCGACCTAATTTCAATTGATGTGAAATCGTTTTAGTAAGAAAATTTCAACTTTATACATTAACATTCTTTATTATATATATACGGTTTTTCATTCAAATTGTATTTCTTTTTAGTTTAACATAAAACCGACGCAAAAATCATTTCTTTATATATATTAGCAATAAATCTCTTGTGTCTTCAATCCTAAATCTACACTTTATTTTTGTTGGAAATGTATATGAATATTGATTTCTTGATTGATTTATCCATTGGGGAATGTTGAAGTGTTCTTTTAACATTTTTTTATTTATTTTTTTTTTTTTTACATTTTAACATTTTTAATTCAACAAAAGGCATTCAGACTCGTAACAGGCGATATTTTATGGTAGTATCTCAATTGACAGTTGGATTTGAACTTGTTTTGGACAGGTTTGAGACAGATTTCAAACGATTTTGAGACTAGTCGCGGATACGTCTCCTGATTCTCTGCAACGTCTCATGAGTATCGGGAAAATAATGCTTAAAGGGAATCTAGTGTAGTGGGAAGGTGTGAGAAAGATGAAGAAAATTATTGTGAACTTTCCTGTTATTTTCATGATATTTGGGAAGAATATCATAATAAAAAGCTCCACAAGAAAAATCTCTCTTCAAATGGCCTAATAGTCATAATATGATCCGAAATATACCACACAGCTGACATGTTTGGGTCCCGAACATTTTGTGTTACCCTATACATGCATTTCTGTGTAAGTGCATGTGACTCAAAAATAAATTCGTTTTTTTTTTTTCCTTTTTTTTTCATTTTGACGATTCCAAGACCTCGCAGCACAAAATAATTCTTAGGTAAACTGTTATCAACCTTTCCAAATCACTTTTAGACAGTGTTTTCCACATTTCAATGTCATGACCAGAACAATTTTGTTACGTCGCAGACCCAGACAGGTTTCTGGATGTCCGAGTCGCAGAGACGTCTTCCCGAAGTGAGATACCACATCCGTCCATGGATAATAATCAATCTTAAAAGAAAAGCAAACTTTGAAACTAAACACTTATTTGATTATTGTCTCGAGTTACCCCCGAGCTGCGTAATCTCTTTGGGATGGGGTGGTCATATTTATCATTCTAGAAAAGGTTTAATTAACATATTTTTATTCCATATTATTTGTTATCAATATCCCTCAATGATATTCAACGAAAAAAGAATTGGAAAGGGAGCAGTCATCAATAAATAATTGTACAATAATTGGGCAAAATAATCTTGATTCACCCTTAAAATAGTGGTAGTTGTTTTTATTTGTTAACGTTGGTGCTGGTACTGTTTGTGTATTTTATTATCGCACAGACGCCTTGCAACCTTACTTATTATTGATAAGTATTAAACACGATATTACAAAAGGCAAACATATATCCTAAAACGTATGAGTTTGTAATAATATACTAATCAATGAAACTGTTCTATAGGTCGGACGACCCAGCATACCCATACATAAACTCTAGAAAGGAAACTTAACTTCCATCCAAAAAGAATAATAAAATGTAACGAAATCACAATTCTTATCACAAAAAAAAGATAACTTCCGGTCGAAGATTCGAACATCGGTTTATGTCAATATATAGCTTTCATTTCATATCACTGCATCACAGCTCCCTTGTGGCTCACCTTGAAAACCGATCATAAAGAAAAACTACAATATACATTGCAAGGACAAATATGCATTTCCAAAATTAGAGGAATTGTACGAAGGAAAAGTCGGGGAAAGAAAACGACGGAGGCCTTTGGGCATTTCGAAAGAGAAGAATGGATGAAATTCTAGTAAACATGGAATAACTTGATTTTTTTTCTTTCTTTCGAGCAGGGAGAAAAAGAGTCGATCTAACAAAATTGGTACCGATTTAGAAGGAAACACTGTCTGACCGGATACAGAGTCATGGATGTTTACGAGAAATAAGAAGTCGGGCAATCCTGTGCTTTAAAACTGATGAAATGCTTACCCTGTCTCGAACATATTACTATCTCTTATTTGAGCATTTCAAAAAGGTATCAAGCTCCGGATTTCCGTCCAAACATTTGTATTTCCGTTTTCTTTCTTTTAGTGGTCATTTTATGTTCATCCAAACAGATCTATAGGGGATAGATCAAAGGACTCGCTTTGGTTTGTTCTTTAAGGGGAATATTCTATTTGATCAATTGCTCGAAACTCTAGAGATAATTCTGTACGCGATAGATAAAAACACATCTTTTTTTTTTTCTTTTTTTTAAATATATATATTGTATTTATCGATTTTATTATGAAAGCCAATGCAAAAACTTTGTTTACGTAATTCCCCGTCGATCATTTAAAAAGTATGATTTATGAAGCCTCTGTCATAAATGATCGGATGGCCAAACGTATAAATGCAATAACAATAATTCACATGGTTATTATTTTTCCGTTATGCGGTCCTCTCGCTTGAGGAATGCAAATTCGATTTATTTCCCTTAAAACTGCATTTCATAGGGTTGTTTTTCTGGTGCCTTTAAATGTGGAGTATAAAAGGGACATTTTAAACCTCCATGCTTTAACGGACAATACCTGACGATAAACGTTTATATATATATATATATATATATATATAAATATATAGTGAAATTATTGACAAACACAAACAACCTTGGCAACTCCCTTTTTTTATATAATAGAGCGAAATGGGGTCATTGGGTTAAGCTACGTCACAAAATTCTCTATAAACCAATTCATTTCGCTATATATATATATATATATATATATATATATATATATATATATATATATATATATCAAGTTCAATGGGAAAGTGCTCTATTTTTCAATTAACCATTAGTAGACCATAGGTTAGAAACATTCTTATAAGTATAATCATATATAATATAGACGAGAGAGAAACTACCCGTTGTTTCTCTTTAGCCTGCATAAAAAAAATAATGAGTCACTGCACAACACGTTCTTCGAAGGGCAATATTTCATTATTATAGCATTATATATAATATAAATATATATATAAATAAATATATATATATATATGCATATATATATATATATATATATATATATATATATATATATATAAACATACAGTGGTGGCCAAAATAATTAGAACACCTGAACCTACACAATGTCTATGGGATTATCAATGCCCTAGTTCATTTGCCGAAATCAGATTAAAGATATATTTTGTATGCCATGAGCTTTCATGACTTTTTAGCACAGGGTCTTAGGTATATGAAGAGCTCATTTCCAAAAGGTACTACATCCATTTTCCATCAAAATTCATTTTTTTTACATTAATCTACTCATTTTTAGCACCTCTACAAACTGTTACAAACAGAAACATGAATTTTCAATGGGAAGGGTGAAAAAAATTACTTTCAAAAATCATATCATTTCCAAAAGGTACTACATCCATTTCAGTTCGTTTCCAAAAGGTACTACATCCACTTTTATGTAGTCCCATGTACATGTTTTTATTGCATGTAAATAGTGCGAGATTGGCTGGGTTCGCCAGAGCATTAGTGAATTTATGTACTCAATGCAACGTTTGTTTTATTTTAAACATGGCATCTGTTTAGAGCAATATGAAATAGTACAAAATGTTCCTTTTTTTAATAAAAAAATGCTGAGATACATGGCAATTTACATACTCTGAGACATTTCGTTTCCAAAAGGTACTACATCTATCAGAACAAAAAAATTAAAAATTCGTTTACAGAAAAACTTGCAGACCTAGATTTTTGTTAGACTGGTTTCCCTTTAGCATCGTAGAGTAGAACAATCTGTAAAAGTCACTCCAAACACACACTCCTATCAATGAAAAATAAAAAAAACGTGTTTTTCTCCGAATTCACAAATATGGATGTTGTACCTTTTGGAAATGACCTCTTCATATGTAAACAACAAATTTATATAGTTTCGACCATCTGGTAATGCGCAGCATTAAAAACAGTTGCGCTATGCGCTTTTGGTTTGCCCCATAGACTTGTGTATTAAACATGTAGTCCAAATGCAAAAAAGTAAAATGCCAATTACATATCCCGATTGCTCAAAAAGTAATTGAGGCAGAAGTATGAAACTTAGCAGACTTATTCACTTTAATATACCTCCAATACATGCTAAGTTTTAGAAAATTTCGTCAAATGGGGAAGGTGGATTCGCCCCCACCCTTGGTAGTGAGCTGACCAAAATAACCATGCCCAATTGAACGTTAAGACTATTTTTCATTTAATGAAGACACTCCTTGTAAAAGTATAATTTTTAAAAGGAAATTTCATGAGCAATTCAAATATGTTGAAATATTAAGGGTCATTGGAACGGGGGACTTAAATAGGGGCACTGAATAAAAAATTTGGGGCCCTTCAAAAATAATTTAAAAATCCCCACATAAGATGTAACTACTTCACCCTGTGTTGTTATGAATGCCATTTTTGACATCCTCAGGAAATTTCCTTTCAGAATATATATACTTTTGTAGGGAGAGGCTTAAAATGTTTAATGTTATGACACTTTGATCCTGAAAGGTGCAAGATTTTCTAAAATTTTCAATCGGTGGTGTAACATAAAAAAGGGGGACTTCCCAACGCACGGCTTTGTTATTTAGTTTTTAAAGCATAATGATGATATTCGGAGACATTCCAACCATTTTATAAGTATTTAAATGGTCAACTGAATGAAAATTACTAAAATCATAGAAATATGCTTGGTGTTCTAATAATTTTGGCCACTACTGTATATATATATATAGGCGAAATGAATGAAACAGATGACTCGAAACGTAGCTCTCAAATTCCTTTAATTCCTTTTTATACTATATACTATATGTATATTATATGTGTATCAAGATCGGCGAAAAGTGGTCTATGCTGTGAAACATCACAACATCTTATACATGCGCGTATTCTGGGGGGGGGGGGCTTTACGGGCCCGGGTCCCCCGGGTAGGCGCCCGAAAGGGCGCCAAAATGACCTCAAATGGGCGCCAAAATGACCTTAGAGGAGCGCCAAATCATTTGCAAATTGAGCAAAATGAAAAAAAAAAAAAAAAAAAAAAAAAAAAAAAAAAAAAAAAAGTGAAAACGGAAAAATGGCATGATCTTAGCTGATTGACCTCTCAAACCTACCCCTATGGTTGATATATGATCTTGGGTTTGCCGCAAACTCAAAAAAAAATCAACACCTCCACCTTTCGTTTTTAGAGTATGAAACCAACTTTTTATGAAATTTTGGTTTCATAGTTTTGGGGGTTTTGTCACACAATGTTTCAATGAATTGCAATTTCATTTGTCAAAAGGACATATCTCAATGGCAATGACATGGGTTGTCGATTTACGCATGAGTCTCTGGAGTCTCGGAGAAGTCGCCGCGACGTCTCTTGATTCTGCAAGAAGTCGCGAGAAAAATCAAACCAATTTCAAACATGTCCAATCTTTTAGTAGACTTCTTTAATACGCGAATAAGTCTCTGTGACGTCTTTGCGGTGTTGCCGCGACGTCCCTTAAGTACCCACGACGTCGCATAGACGTTTTCGGAACTTGCTCATGATTAAAAGAAATCGAACGGGTTAATAATTTTTACTTGCTGGCGTCTTAAAGAAGTCTACTAAAAAATTGAACATGTTTGACTGTTGTTCCATTTTCCCTCGACGCCCTGAAGTCTCAGGAGACGTCACCACGACGTCTCCACGACTCAAGAGACTCATAATTGCGAAACCCTCTCATTGACATTGAGATAGGTCCTTTGACAAATGAGATTGATTTTCATTGAAACTTTGTGTGAGAAAAACCCCCAAAACTATGAAACCCAAAATTTATGAAAAGTCGGTTTCATACCCTAAAAACGAAAAACTTAATTTTTTAGTAAACAAATCACAAAAATAAACCGTATACTTTTGAAATGACTGATCTTTGAACTTCGATTACCTTTTTTTTAGGAACACACTGTATATATACATATTTTGTAGCCTGACGAAGGCCATGCCGGCCGAAAGCTTGTGAATTAAAGGAATTTGAGAGCTACGTTTCGAGTCATCTGTTTCATTCATTTCGCCTATATATATATATATATATATATATATATATATATATATATAGGCCTATGTCTAAAAAATAAAATAAAATCAGCATACCTCAAGTGTGTAAATCGCATTATAAAACCAACTAGTATCAGAATTTCATAGTACGTCGAACCTTCAGGCCATTGGCCAATATACCCAGGAGGAAAAAAAAAATGCATAAAATATTTTTTGACATCAAAATCATCAAATGCAAACAGACATTTGATACATATAGATACAAAGTAAAAATGGCAATATCTTCAAGCAATGAGCTATGTGCTAATATTTTTTATTTATACTTTTTTCTTAGTTTGAACAATTCAATAGGTTTCTTAATATTTAGAATTGACGTAGTTGAAAACTGAAGGAGACGGTTTACACTGATATAATTTGAAAGCAGGATTTTTTTCTATTCAAATGTACATTTTAATGAAATTGTATGATTTCAATACATTTTGTTTCTTTATATTTTTTTTTTCCTCTTTTTTTTTCTTCTATGTTATATGTAAGGGATGTAATGCACACCCCAAAATCATTTCTAGTCGTTATTGATCCTGAATAGATGGCGTAAGCAGCTAATTAATGAAAAATATGTTACGCATGAGAATTTCAGGATGATATTGTTCAATAGTTTTCAAGGTGTTCCGAATCTATAGCGGGTTCCCATATGGCTTAGGTTGTCATGTGGGAAATTTACCAAAAATAGTTTGTTCGCGGAGAAAAATGATAGTAAAAAAAAAAAAAAAAAAACAAGATCCCCGATCACTTTCCCAATCGAGAATGGAAGTGATTTGATCGTATCGCTGATGTGATTCTATTTGATTTTTTAATCATTTAACACTTTGCATGAAGCACAAAAGGGGGATCCTTGAGTTTTAAAAATGATTAAAAATAAATATTGTGTTGTATGATTACTAAACAAATATTTCAAATCAAGGATATCAGAAGGCCTACTGGTATCGCCCTTTTTTCAAGTCCACGAACACAGCTTCAGAAAGTAAATTAATTATTAAGATTGTAAATCAAATTAAATTATATTAGGTATACACCATGGTATAGATGTGACTGTAATCGACTATAGCAAGCAAAAACTTTGTTTAAAGAAAGGTGTGGGTCACCCACTTACTTTTGCTTATTGTTGAAGTGAAGGTGAAACCCCGACCATTTAATCTACAGTAATGAAAGTAAATATAATAATATTAAAGGACTATGATATAAGGCTATATGCGTTATCACGTCAAATTACTACTTCAAAATTCGGTCACAAAGCCCTGTCGTCTATCTGTTAAAAAAAAAGAAAAAAAAAGAGCAACCTGTCAAAGCAAATCTTAATCAAAATCGGCAAATTATTGACAGAGAAGAAACAATTTTTAACTTTGTGTAAAGGACACAAACACCCACATACATCATCACACCCACACACCCATGTTCATAATACAATCCACTCGGGACGTTTGTTAGACGGCGATGATAATGAAATCTAGTCTGTGCCAAATAAATTAGTACAGTTGAAAACATTTTTAAAGTATGAAAATTCATCACATTCTAAAAGTATTTGATATTTCAATAAAGCAGGAAAACCAGACTTTATTCTGCAATTTTTTCATCCCATTTGATGTTGTAGAGCTTGAGATATGACAAAGTGCATCAGCGAGAATAATCTTTTGGCTTGAAGTTGGTACAACATTCACACATCATTTGACAAGATTTCATACGTAAATAATTTTTTTCTCGACTGTACCATTTTCTTTTTACACAGACTGTATATTGCTTTATCAAGAACCATTGCAAAGACAAGTTTTATGAAATGTTTACAGTACCATAGTCAAATAAATAAATACAAAGATTTTCTGCTCCCCCCCCCCCCCTCCCCTTAGAAATGGAGTATTTCATAAGAGAACAATGAATCTTACCAAAACTATAATCCAAGCTTTACTGAGTTTAGTTATGGATACGTGTTTAGTAATTTTGCTCAATGCTTAACCAGACGGAGTCAACTTTCTTTAATATTATCCAACTCACGACAAATTTACATTTTTTGTTTTTACTCGGAAGTTGTCGTTTTTTCTTCTTCAGAGGTGAATATTTCTATGAGAAATAAACTAATACATACGTTCACTTTTTTGTATTAGTCTTTAGCCTGTAAATGAATCATTTAAAGAAAAAGCACTACAACTGGGGAGAGATCAAGTAGGGAAAAAATTAATGAAATTGACTAAATGAAAGAAATGAATAGCAAAAAAAAAAAATGGTGCAAGCGTGCTCTCTTGCTACGAGACGCCCCCCCACCCCACCCCCCCAAAATACGAACCCGTATTAGACGAATGTGAATGAGACACTGCGTCTAAATTGTGTAATTAAATACCAGCATTTTATGTATGGATGTTCAGGCCAACATATTCTCAGGATGGCCTCATTTCAATAATGGGTTTAGAGAATAAGTGAATAGCATGACATATCGTAGAGAAACATGTCCTGTAGCGTCGTGTCAAAGAGTCTTTGGCGGTGAACGAAGTTGTGACGCGGCGGCCCTTCATAATTTCCACATATGAATGAATCTCCCTCTCGTCCAAGAACATGAAGCAGAATTGCTGATGAATAATAAATAGTTGAATTTTTGCTGAGCTAGTATTGACGTCATAAAGGGATGGAAATCTCACTCATCATTTATCCCTTCACAGGATCTGCATTTTTTTTTTCTTTTCTTCTTCTTCTTCTTTTTTTTGGTCCTTTTTTTTCCTCTCTTATATTTTTTTTTTTTATTTTTTATTTTTAACATTCCTTCCGTTATCATTAGATCTGAATAAACAATTAAACGCATTTCATAACAGGGACAACATTCCAGTGAAATATTTATGTATTTTGGATTGGGAATCATAAGATCGTTTTACAGGTCAGGTTTCTTTGTCGCCATTCAAATGGCCTTTAGTAGGTAAGGGTTCAATTTTAATCAAATCGTTAGGTCATAATCGATATGTTTGGCTCAGGGGATAGAGCGTCTTCCTCATAATCGGGGAGGTCGTTGGTTCGATCGCGCCGGGCGACATACCAAAGACGTTTAAATAATTGATTGCTGCCTCCTGTTTTAGGCGTTCGACAAGAAGGGATAGTAGCAATGTCATTGGGCGCTGCTCAGCCGACATAGCTGCCGGCCCACCGAGGAAAAAAGGGGGAAACAAATTATCGTTCGGACAATAAAATTTGGAAGCATTTTATTTTCATTTTTGTTTGAGATGTAAATTGTTGGTCAAAAGATGTAATTGTCAATTTGATTGATTTTGTTCAAATCCACAGAAACACTAAAGCATAACTAACAACAGGGAGGGACAGGTTAGGATAGGGGAAGAGACAGGAGCATGGGTGAAGAGGGGGGGGCAGGTGCGTGGACAGAGGTACGGGGAAGAGACAGGGAGGGCATGGGGTGAATGGGGGGGGGCAGGTGGTGGACAGAGGTAGGGGAAGGGGGAAGGACAAGTGGAGTTGGCATGGGTGAAGAGGGGGGGGGGACAAGTGGTGCGTGACAGAGGTAGGAGGAAGAGACCAGGGGAGGGCATATGGGTGAAGGGGGGGCAGTGCGTGGACAGAGGTAGGGGAAGGGGAAGAGAAGGGAGGGACATAAGGGGGTGAAAAGAAGGGGGGAGAGCAAGTCGTGGACAGAGGTAGGGGAAGGGAGAAGAGACAGGGAAGAGACCAGGGGAAAAAAGGGCAATGGGCGAAGAGGGGGGGGCAGGTGCGTGGAGAGAGGTAGCAGGCGGAGGCATGGGTGAAGGGGGCAGGTTGCGTGACAGAGTAGAGTAGGGGAGGGGAAGAAGACAAGGGGAGGGCATGGGCCGAAGAAGGGGGGGGCAGGTGCGTGGACAGAGGTAACAGGGGAGGGATGGGTGAAGGGGGGGCAGTGCGTGGACAGAGGTATGCGAAGGGGAAGAGACGGGGGGCATGGCGAAGAGGGGGGGCAGGGCGTTGGAACAGAGTTATACAGGGAGGGCAAATGGGTGAAGGGGTGCAGGTCAGTGAGACAAGAGTGGATCAGGAAGACAGGGAGGGCATGGGATGAAGGGGGGCAGGTTAGGATCAGGGGACAGAGACGGGGGAGGGCAGGTGAAGGGGGGGCGGTTAGGATCAGAGGGAAGAGACAGGGGAGGGATGGGTGAAGGGGGGCAGGTCGTGGTAAGAGGTAGGGAAGGCAGTACATAAGAGAAAAAATATACACATAACAAAAGTCTAGACATTTTCAAAGCACAAATCTGTGTAACCAATTTTCTTTCTTTATCATTTGTCTTCGACATAATATTAACTTCCTGAGTAGAGCTTCCCCGGCCAATCACTTTGATGAGATTTATGATCAAGTAACGCTCAAAAGTTTCGTACGAAAATATTAACTGAACCCCTCCTCCAATATCTGTCAAGCTGTTTTACATTTATAAAAATATTTAGTTTATTTCATTTAAAGTAAAATGAGTTTATTTTTTGGGACGCCATGTATTTTTTATTTTCATTTATATTTTGATAGGTTTAATCTCCTTTTTCTTTACGCAAACTGTAATTTGTTATAAGTCTTTCATGTCATATGAAAATGAATTCAAAATGCTCAGTTTGTATAGAGGCAAATAACAGAACTGCACTGCTAAAAAAACAGAAAAGTTCTTGAGCATGGCTTCAAAGAAGAATGAAGAAAATGCTCACCAAAATTTTATTGTCCGAAGCGGATATTGTTTGCCTTCTCAATGGCCGGCAACCGCTGAGCACGCCAATGGACGTTGCTCTATCAATCTGTTGAACCCAACAGCGAAGATAGAAATGTTTTCGAAGCCTCGCTGAAGATTTTCTGCTTTAGAGGAGAAATTGTTTAATCAGTGTACAATTTACGTAAAAAACGAAGAAGACAAAAAATTTAGCACAATTTCAAAGGGATTATAGATTCCTCTTTTTAGAAGTTGAGGCGTGCAGCTGCCGGTAAATATTTGTTATGATTATCTTGTGACAAAATATTATTTTTTTCTATAAGCTCAGGAAACTTGGATGGATTGGATGAAAGAAAAATTAATCTCGATCATCTGACAATTTTTGTAAGCCGCCTATTAATTCGCTAGACGTATTTCCAAAGTGGCATATTGACGTATATCTTTATTTTGTCCAGGTAAAATTATATCAATATGAAATGACACCAAACGATTTTTGAAAACGTCATGCCGTATGTCATGTCTCATAGACTGTGGCGCGGAAGAAATTTAAATTTGTAAATTTGTGTACGTTAATAATGCAAACGCTGAATGTGTAGGGTGACTATTGGAACAGTGTTGCGGACTGTCGATGCACAAAGGTAAACGGTTCGAATCCTGAGCAAATGCCACAAATGTAAATCAGAAGGTATGCGTTTACAGTGGGGTTTTGGTTCGAATCCTGATATACCCTTTTCTTTTTGACTTTTTTATATCATATAATATATATCCTGGTCTATTTCACCCTTTGTTCCAAATTTATAATTTATAAAATTGCCTCACTTCAGCGTGATTCCTTGCATTTATTCAATTTGATTTCCTATCCTCGGTTGTATGCCAGGTAAAGCTCTGATTACTTTACATTGAGGGCTAAGGGTTGATATGGAGGACATGCCATTACAAGGCTTTCCCATGCTTAGGAGGTAGAGACTTTTGGTAATCAAGGAGATTTGGGTTCAAATGCACAAAACGCCCTTTGGATGAAATTGCGTTTTTCTTATCTAAGAGCATATGTCGTCTATAATGGAGACCTGAATATTTGAATTTGAATGATAAAGTGAATGAATACAAAACACATCTAGCAATTGTTTTTCCTTCGTCAAGCTATGGTTGCAGAGAGTTAAACTGATTATTCAAATTTTGAGCAAGTTTCTATATTTCTTTATTTCACAGTCATAACACTCCCATTAAACTGACTTTTGAATTTTAGCTGTACAAATTGTAGAGCTTGATTGCTTTATGGTCTACAAACCTAAATCTAAAGTGGTCGGTCCAATAATTCTAATTTAAACAATATGGAGGGGGCGAGCACAATGTCTCCCCCCCCACCCCCCTCCTTGGGCCCTGTGAAGATAAAATACCTTAGTCTTGATAGGGTTAAGGCTATTTATTATTTTAAGGCCAAATCGAGGGAATCGAGTCCATGTGTATTTTGAGTGGTATAGAGTTTGCTAGATTTATGAGTGTGGTTTGTGGTGCATATTAATGTTAGATGTGCGTTGAGGGAATGATAGTGGATCTATCTTGCTGAGGGTGCATGCGGGAGTTTGGTGTGTTTGATGTGTCGAAATGTGAAGTTTGTGTATGTATGTGTGTGTGGTGTGTGTGTGTGTGTGTGTGTGTGAGTGCATTGTGTGTAATATTTTTATGTTACTGTTGATTGTGGGTTATAATATGGGTTATCGAAACTTGTGAGGATGTGGTTCGAAGTATGAGGGCCCGTAGTACTGTGGTGTTTGTTATTAATTACTGTTGGAGTTGAGTGTGGGATTGGTGGGTTGGATTATGTGTTAAGGTGCGTGTGGTTATTGTGGGGTTGTATCATGTGGAGGTACGTGTGGTGCAGTTTTAGGTGCGTTGGAACCTGCGTGTGTATTATTTGCTTGAGTGTGATATTTCAGGTTAAATATGTTTTTAATCTGCGTGAGGATTTCTAATAATATGTTTTTATGTGCGTCTGTAATTGTTGCGTAAGATTATGTGAGGTGCGTGTCAGATTTTGGGTTGTGAATACATGATAGGTGGTGTGGGATTTGGGTTCGTATATGTTCGAGGTGCGTGTGTGATTGTGGTTGTAATATCTTTTAAGTGTGTGTGGATTGTGGTGTGTTTGTGTTTAGTGCATGTGGAATTGTGGATTTGTCTTATTATGTGGAAAAGTGGTGTTTATTGTGTTATAAGTTATTGTGGGATGTACATGTGTATTATGTTCAGGTGGTGGTGAATAATAGTGGGTGTAGTATTTTTTGTATATTTTAAAAATTGTGAGTGGATTGTGTGTGTGCGTGCGTATTATGTGTTAGATGCAGTGTGGAATGTTGGATTGTATTATATTGCAGATGCTGTTTGGAAATGTCGGTGTAGCATGTTGATTGTACGTTGCGTATATCATTCGAGGTGCGTGTAGTGATTGTGGGTGTGATTGGTTAAGGTAATGCGGGATTGTAACTGTGTGTAATTTAGAGTGCGTGCTGGGTGTAGGTACGTGAAATCTTATAGGTGCAGGTGATTGTATTTGTTAAGGCAGGCCTTGTTATATAGAAATGGACATTTTGATGTACTGTGTTGTATGTGGTACGTTATGAGGCCATCTTCTCCATCTCTCTCACTTCTAAAAAAATAGATAATAAACACATTAAAAGATTTGTTGTAAGGTTAAGCTATCAAAAGAAACATTTTCCTTCACTCTCTCAGATATATTTGGGGGTTGTGAGCTGCGTGTGTGTGCTGTGTGTGTGCGCGCGAGTGTTTTGATGATGATTCATATGTGCTGATTTACAAAGCACAATTTTCCGCAGTACAAGATCTGCGTAATCTGATCATGTTTAATGTTTATTATTTTTTCTATATATTTTGGTCTGCTCAAAATTTCTATTAGGTATTTTCTTGAATCATGGAAATCATATAATCTTGCCTCAAATTTATACGAGATATGCTGTAACCTCATCAAGAAAAGAAAAATATCACAAGGATTGCAAACAATAATTTGCATGACGAATGTTTCAAGATCTCTGGATACCCTGAGGCGGTAAACTATGTATTACCTGCTGAGAGGGTTGTTTATTAAATTAATAAAGATAAGTCGTCTATACCTATCTATAAGTAATATCATGGCAGGAAAGTATATTATGTATATCCTTCCTCTACTCAAGATTAAATCATATTTAAATATATATAAAAAAAAACGCTCTGAAATTATTTATACATGTTATACTTTTCTTATGATACATTTATTAAAAAATGTTTGGGAGAGAAAAATGCCTAAAAAAAACATCCGCTTATCAGCGGATAGGGTCTAATATACATACTACGAATTTTAAAATCGTATACTGTTATAGCAACCTGTCGTAAGTATTATTTTCTACTAATCAAATATTACTTACACCATAGCCAAGACAAAATATTCATTTGCTTTGTGATATATCATTTGTGGAAAGCAATATACTGTTGCATCAGAAGGAGAGAACTCACAATCGATTTTAATTCTTGTAAACAAGCGAATACGGTAATAAAAGATGCTAACGAAAATTAAAACTTCACAAAACGCCAGTATAGTTTTAGTGCTTATGCAATACAACTGCGACTCAAATTAAGAAGATAACTACAACGCTATTACATATATTTTCCACCTGGAAGGGATACCGCGCGGGCATTATGATCAGCTTTTCGCTTTTAAATTTCATCGTTACATATAAGGAACAAGAAATCAATTTGCAAGAGAGTACTAATGAGCATACGCAAAGACACAATTCTCTCCGAACATTTTATAGCCACATGCTCACAGTCCACTATCTATCAGACAACTCATGTAATCATCTCACCAGATGAGCAACGATGACCCATCTATGCTAACCATCTACGCATACTTCAAACAACGTGACTCATACACCTCGCATCATCCATCTATCAAGACAATCGTCGAGTGGGCAACTCCTAATTATATATACCATCCACTACTCATGCTACTAGCAACGACGAAACTATCAAATTAATGGATATAACACCATCATAGATTATCCGCTAACAAGCACCACCACAGTCAACAAAGCAACCAAACCCAATTCCAGATATACATGTTTCTACGCACACGTCTCACGCACTTGCAGTCAAGAGCCGGACAAAAATAAAAAGAGTTTCGGTCCTCACGTTACAAGGCGAGTCATCTACGCATTCCTACTTGGTGAGGCATTCTCGGGCACCATATCAGTTCATAGGCTTGGGTAAGAAAATCCTCGCTCGGAGCACCGAAGGCATGTTGAGATTTTGAAGTACTCCTTCTTCAAGGTAAGACTCTTATAAGGTGATTCCGGTCCAGCGTTGTGCCTTAAATCTGTGCTTGATTCCACACTGAAAGTTAGTCCTCCAGGTTAATTGTTTGGAACATAATGGAGTCGAGAAGATGCTATAAAGCGGGGGGGAGGAGGAGGGCGGAGGAGTTAACATCGCTAACAGTTTTTAAGATGTTTTACGATGACAAAGAAAATTTAAGCTTATAAATGAAGAAAAATATGTCGGTTGATCTTTGTAGATCTAACATAAAACATCACTCGACACTGGATACTGTTAAAAGCATGATACCATAGTAAACGCAATGCGGGATATCGATAACTACGCGCATATACGTACAGAGAGTAGATTCAATTACGTCACTTTTCTAAACTTCGCATCTTGCCGTTAAAATGGCAAAGTAAGGAGGTGTATACGTATCGATCACATAATTTAAATTATCAACTCTATTTCAACCCAATTTTTAACGCGAGAAGATGAACAAGGGGCCTTACTCAATATGCTGACACGAAATTGCTCATTAAAGAAAGTAGCAGGGAATAGGGATTCACACTATTGGACTTACCTAATTCTAACAGCTAAAGAAAATTTTCATTAGAAAGGATCTTTGAATCCGCGAAAATTCACGCACACCATGTCTTTGAAATAACAATGATAATCATTGCATGAACACAAGCTATCAAACAACACTTTAAAAGGAAACATAGTACAGTGTAGTAGCTATCTCGTCTAAAGAACGGCGAATGGTTAAATACGTATGGTTCAATCAAAACGTGTCTTTCATATCGTTAAAATCCCATGGGGATATTTTTATGTAGTATAATCAAAAGGGTCAATGTAGAGCAGAGTCTGTGAGAAACCGGGGCAACCTTTTTTTTTCTAATCTAATGGACTTGGAGGTTTTTGAACAAGCAGTACCACTTTGCGACCAAAAAGGTTCTTCACATAATCTTCTACATTGTCATTAATAAAATAGAAATGTGACACAAAAAGTTTGTTAAAGGGCGACAATGTCGTTTGGTGCTTCAAGCCTTCCACAGGCGGCGGATCGTTGCGGCGACAACCTGATATATTCAGTAAATTAATACAGGAGTTAAATCTTAAAAGGCGATGTATAACCGTACTAACGACCATCTAGAGCTAGGCAACACAACAAACTTGCTACCACCTCACACAGCAAGATCACGTTTCGGCAGGCAAACGAATCGCCTCAGTGGGACAGCCCTTTAGTACTTGGAGGGAACACTACACGCTGATGTGTCGCAATGATAATTAATATTTCTGGTCTAATTGCCACTTTCTGCCTGATTTACCGATTTCGCAGTAGACATCACAGTATTGGAGTAACCGTTGTTAGAAAAGTTGATATAAACATTTGGTTTCGGGACATTCTTTTTTTTTCGAACACCTATTTCTCTTCGACTTACGAACCCGATTGGCCTTTTTATATTTGCATGTCGAAATCTTAATACATCAGTCGCGGAGTTGGGCTAAAGCAAGGTATCTTGGCCCAACCTGAATCATATTTTCTTCTTCGATGCTTGCTGATCTATGCCTGTCACAAATTCCAGACGTGAAAAAGTGAAAATTATCTTTATCCAGTGACCGAAGGATATAAAGAGATAGAAGCTCTTCAACCATATTTCTAGACTTGTTGCCAAAACCAGATTGAAAGGATATTTAGAAAACCCTACTGTATTTGCATGAATACTGCCTCTAGCTCCGAAAGTCTCCAAGAGGCTTCTGGATTTCTTTGATCGAGCACTTACAAAGAGTTATTGCTCTCTTACAATCGGTTCTTTTTTATGATTATCTAAACACAAGTATCTCCTAGATTTCCTATTCAGATGAAAGATCCTCTTTTTTCCTGTCTTTTGTTTTATTGACGAGAGTTTTGAAGGTTATTTGTCTTGTGGTAATATAAAGGTTCTGGTTAGATTTACATGGTTTCTTGGCTACCTATTTATTTTATAATGTTTGTTGCTTATATTTTTTTCTTTTTTTTATTTTGTATAGTTTTGATCCTGTAGCGTCTGTCGGTGGTGCTTTGTTTTTTTTGCGTATGTGTATTTTATTTTATGTGACATTATTGTTTTTAATCTGGTTTTTTTTGTTAGATTAAATTTATTCATGTTATTACTCTTACTATCTTTCTCTATTATGCTTTATAAAGTTGTTCTGCTTGATGATTCAGGTCTATGTTTTCTATTCCAGTATTCATGATCATTAGACCTTTCCCTTCCCTTTTGTTCAGTCAATTTGCTTGGTCAGAATCGCGATGCTCTCTTAACAGGTTGAAGATCATGACCCTGTAGTAAATCAGCATTCTTTGGGGTCCCCATAAAATGCGGCGGTCACAACTCGAGTATCTTTCGACGTGAAAAAACTCCCTACGATGGTTCCGTAGAAATTTCGTGCAGCGGGGTAACCGTTCCGGTACAATGCATGTACGACGTTGCAGGAAGTTTTTAGCTCCAATACTTATTACAGAACGCAGGACGTATAAGTTGACCAGGAACGCTGTGCGTGCATTTGTACATGCAACCAGGCTCACTGCTGATGGCAACGCGTGCCCCGTAGCTACGACGAGTTGGTGACCGCCGCATAAGGCGCTTCTACAATTCAAAAGGTGTCAGTTTCCGGCTCCTTTTGTCAAAAGGCCGATTTAATCGGCTTTCGAATATCATGAATAGCAATCCTGAAATCTCAATAACGGCTTAAACATGTTAAACTGAAGCCGCGGAAACTGACACCTTTGATGGAAGAACGGCGCCTAAGCTACAACCTATCCCTGGAACCATGCCTCGTCAGTACACGTTAAATTGAACTTGTACCTGTGTGATCACTTCCGAAAGTCTTTTGGAACTTTGACTGGAAGTATAAATTTGGGGTGCTTGACGAGGGTGAGTTTTGTGCAGAATTTAAGTTGGGGGTTAAAAGTTCTTAAATATAGCACTTTGAAGATTGTTGCGGATTTGATGTCTACCTCAGATTGGGGTAGACTATTCAATCAGTTTACTCATTCGGAAAGGAGGATATACGAAGGTCGTTGGGACACTGAACAGAGCCGACTGGTCAACAGGAATCCTTCACCAAATGGTAGTTTATAAATGCACCGTGTGTAGTGAGGCACACTTCTCTAAATCTAGTGAATACTGGATCAGTGCGCACACACAAGGAACTAAAGCTCAACACTTTCTAGCTCTGCTGTTCGCACGTATCATCGACTCCTATCTAATGCGATGTCAGACAAAATGTAAATAGTCGGCCAGCCAGCTCAAGATTGGTTAGCTTGAACAGGTTAGCAGTAGTAAAGTATTGGAATATATGGGGAAGAATCCCACCATTTCTAAACCAACGTCTGGCATGCATCTCTGTGCCGCATTAGGTCCACAGCGGGGCGTCCAAAATTATGCCCATTTTACAAAGAATTCTATTTCGATAAAAATGCAGAATTCCATTTTCTAAACAACACTAACTTTGATGTCACAATAAAAGTATTACATTGTCTTAACGCTTTGTGTATTTTGAAATCAGACTGAAATCGAAAACAGTGAAAGTTTTTGATGAAGAAATGTTTTTTTCCTCACTTAGATACATTTTTTTTACGCAAATATTTTTTGTTCCCTTATTTTAATAATTTTTTAATAAATGAGTTGTATAAAAACTATTGATGTGTTGTAACTTTTCTAAAACTACACTTAGTGCATGTGACTGATGCTGTACAAAGAAGGGAAGAATTTATATCTTATTCCGATAAGAAATTATGATGAAGCTAAAGTCAGGACGCAAATATAGAACAAAAATCAATAATTTTGCCCCCGTATCGCGAGAAGAATCTCATACCGTACGTGTTATTAGGAAAGGCGAATACATGCGATGAGCTTTTAGCATGACAAAACAAGTATCGAAATGGTTCCGGCATTTTGGCTTTTGTTTGCCTCTCAGAGCCATCGCATACAATCAGCTTTTCTAATACACGTCGGGTATGTGTGATTCTCAGTACGGGGCATTGTTGATTTTGTCTATATTGCGTTCCTGACTTTGTCATCATAATTCTTAATCGGAATAAGATATACGACTCCCTTCTTTTTACAGGCATCTATACACAGCAAGTAGTAGTTTTTAGAAAAGTTACAAACATCAATGCTTTTATATACTATTTATTAAAAAATTATTGAAAAAAGGAACAATCTGGG
>CALNVZ010003434.1:43777632-43801901 GCA_940671915.1 Paracentrotus lividus | reverse complement strand
GGCAGTACATAAGAGAAAAAATATGACACATAAACAAAAAGTCTCGCATTTTCAAAAGCATCAACATCTGTGTAACAATTTCTTTCTTTATCATTTGTCTGTCGACAATAATATTACTTCCTTGAGTTAGAGCTTCCGGCCAATCATTTGATAGATTTAGATCACGTACGTCACAAAGTTTCGTACGAAAATATTAACCTGAACCCCTCCTCCTCAATATCTGTCAAGCTGTTTTACATTTAAAAAAATATTTATTTATTTTCAATTTAAAAGTAAAAGTGAGTTATTTTTTTGGGACGCCATTAGTTTTTATTTTCATTTATATTTTATGATAGGTTTTACATCTCCTTTTTCTTTACGCAAACTGTATTTTGTTATAAAGTCTTTCATTTCATATGAAAATTAATTCAAAATGCTCAAGTTTGTATAGAGGCAAATAACAGCAACTTGACACTGCTAAAAAAAAACAGAAAAGTTCTTGCAGCATGGCTTCAAGAAAAGAAAGTGAAAAAGAAAATGCTCCAAATTTTATTGTCCGAAGCGGATATTTGTTTTGCCCCTTTTCTCATGGGCCCGGCAACCGCTGAGCAGCGCCAGATGGACGTTGCTCTATTCAATTCTTGTTGAACGCCAAACAGGGAAGATTAGAAATGTTCTTGAAGCCCTGCTGCAAGATCTTTTCTGCTTTTAAGGAGAAATTGTTTAACAGTGTACAATTTACGTAAAAAAACGAAGAAGACAAAAAAATGTTAGCAAATTTCAAAGGGATTATTAGATTCCTCTTTTAGAAGTTGAGGCGTGCATGCGTGCCTGGTAAATATTTTGTTTATGAATTATCTTGTGACAAAAATATATTTTTTTCTATAAGCTATCAGGAAATTGGATGGATTGGATGAAAGAAAAAATTATATTCTCGATCATCCTGACAATTTTTGTAAGCCCCTATTAATTTTCGGCTGACGTATTTCCCAAAGTGGCAATATTGACGTATATCTTATTTTGTACCAGGTAAAAATTATATCATCATGAAATGACACCAAAGCATTTTTGAAAACGTCATTGCCCTATGTCATGTCATCATAGACAGGTTGTGGGCGGGAAAGAAATTTAAATTTTGTCAAATTTTGTGTACGTTAATAAGTGCTAAAGCTGATGTGTAGGGTGATCTATTGGAAGTGTTGCGGACTGTCGATCACAAGGTAAACGGTTCGAATCTGAGCAAATGCACAAATGTAATCACGAGGTCTGGTTATCAGGGGGTTTTGGGTTCGAATCCTGATATAATCCCATTTTCTTTACTCTTTTTTCATATTATATATATATCTGGTCAGTTTCACCCTTTGTTCAAATTTATATTTAAAAATTTGCATCACTTCAGCGTGATTCCTTGCATTTATTCCAATTTGATTTCTATCCCTCGGGTTTATGCCAGGTTAAAGCTTCTGATTACTTTAACATTGAGGGCTAAGGGGTTGTATGGGACGGACATCGCCATTACAGCTTTCCATAGCTTAGGAGGTAGAGCTTTCTGGTAATCAGGAGATCTTGGGTTCAAATTGCACAAAACGCCCTCTTGCGATGAAATTGCGTTTTTCTTACTTAAGAGCATAAAGTGTCCCTATAATGGAGACCCTGAATATTTGAAATATATGAATGAAAAGTGAATGAATCACAAAACACATTTGCAATTGTTTCCTTCGTCAAACTATGGTTGCAGAGAGTTAAACTGATTTAATTCAAATTTTGAGCATGTTTCTATTTATTTCTTTATTTCACAGTCAATAACACTCCCATTTAATGACCTTGAGAAATTTTAGCTGTACCAAATTGTAGAGCTTGATTTGCTTTATGGTCATACCAAATCTGAAAGTGGTCGGTCAAATATTAATTTTAAAAAATATGGAGGGGGCGAGCACAATGTCTCCCCCCCCCCCCCCCCCCCCTCCTCCTTGGGCCTGTGAAAGATTAAAATACCTTGGTCTTGATAGGGTTAAGGCTATTTTATTATTTTGAAGGCCAATCGAGGGAATCGAGTTCCATGTGTATTTTGAGTGGGTATAGTGTTTGCTAGATTTGTTGTGTGGTTTTGTGGGTGCATATTATGTTAGATGTGCGTGAGGGATGATTAGTGTCTATCTTGCTGAGGGTGCATGCGGGAGTTTGTGTGTTTGATGGTGTCGAAATGTGAGGGTTTGTGTATGTATGTGTGTGTGTGTGTGTGTGTGTGTGTGTGTGTGTGAGTGCATGTGTGTGTAATATGTTTTATGTACATGTTGAATTGTGGGTTTATAATATGGTATCGAAACTTGTGGCATTGTGGGTTCGGAAGTATGAGGCGCGTATGTAACTGTGGGTTTGTATTAATTATGTTGGAGTTGAGTGTGGGATTGTGGGTTCGGATTATGTTGTAGGTGCGTGTGGTATTGTGGGTGTGTATCATGTTGGAGGTACGTGTGGTGCAGTTTTAGGTGCGTTTGGAACTCTGCGTGTGTATTATTTTTGCTTGAGTGTGATATTTCAGTGTTAAATATGTTTTAAGTGCGTGAGGGATTTTACGTATGTAATATGTTTTTATGTGCGTCTGTAATTGTGCGTAATGAATTATGGTGGAGGTGCGTGTCAGATTTTGGGTTGTAATACATGATAGGTGCGTGTGGGATTGTGGGTGTGTATTATGTTCGAGGTGCGTGTGTGATTGTGGGTTTGTAATATCTTTTAAGTGTGTGTGGAATTGTGGGTGTGTATTGTGTTTTAAGTGCATGTGGAATTGTGGATTTGTCTTATATTGTGGAAAAGTGGGTGTTTATTGTGTTTAAGTTAATGTGGGATTGTACGTGTGTATATGTTCCAGGTGCGTGTGTGAATCATAGTGGGAGTGTAGTATTTTTTGTAATATTTTTAAAAATCTGTGAGTGGGATTGTGTGTGTGCGTGCGTATTATGTGTTAAGTGCATGTGGAATTGTGGATTTGTATTATATTGCAGATGCGTTTGGAAATGTCGGTGTACATTGTTGGATTGTACGTGCGTATATATTCGAGGTGCGTGTGTGATTGTGGGTGTGTATTGGGTTTAAGGTAATGCGGGATTGTACGTGTGTATATTTTAGAGGTGCGTGTGGGATTGTAGGTACGTGAAATCTTATAGGTGCAGGTGGGATTGTATTTGTATAGGGCAGGCCTTGTTTATAGAAATGGATCATTTTGATGTACTGTTTGTATGTTGGTCACGTTGAGGCCATCTCTCTCTCTCTCTCACTCTCTAAAAAAAAATAATAAACAAACATTAAAAAGTTTTGTGTAGGTTAAGCTATCAAAGAAACATTTTCCCTACTCTCAGATATTTTGGGGGTTGTGAGTGCGTGTGTGTGTGTGTGTGTGCGCGCGAGTGTTTTGATGATGATTTCATTGTTGCTGATTTACAAAGCACAATTTTCCCCGAGTACAAATCTGCGTAATCTGATCATGTTTAATGTTTATTATTTTCTAATATTTTGGTCTGCTACATTTCTATTAGGTATTTTCGAACAATGGCAAATCAATATAATCTTGCCGAAATTTTATCGAGAATATGCTGTACCTCATAAAGAAAAGAAAACATATCACAAGGATTGCAAACAATAATTTGCATGACGAATGTATTCAAATCTCTGGGATACTCCTGAGGCGGTAAACTATGTATTACCTGCTGAGAGGGATTGTTATTAAATTAATAAAATACAGTCGTCATATACTATCTTAAGTAATATCAGGCAGGACAAGTAATATGTATATCTTCCCTCTACTCAAATTAAATCAATTTAAATATATATAAAAAAAAACGCTCTGAAATTATTTATACATGTATATCTTTACTTATGATACATTTATTAAAAAAAATGTTTTGGGAGAGAAAAAATGCTCTAAAAGAAAACCATCCGCTTAATCAGTCGGTAGGGTCCTATATATCACACGATTTTAATCGTATACTGTTATAGCACCTGTCGTAAGTATTTTTCTATAATCAAATATTACTTACACCATAGCCAAAGACAAAATATATCATTTGCTTGTGATATATCATTTGTGGAAGCAATATATGGTTGCCATCAGAGGAGAGAACTCACAACAACTGATTTTAATTCCTTTGTAATACAACGAATACGGTAGATAAAAGATGCTACGAAATTAAAACTTCAAAACGCCAGTATAGTTTAGTCATTATGCATACAACTGCGACTCAAATTAAGAAATAACTAAACGCTATTACAATATTTACCACCTGGGGAAAGGGCAACCCGCGGGCATTTGATCAGCCTTTCGCTTTTAAATTCATCGTTATATTAAGGAACAAGACAATCAATTGCCACCAGATGGATTGTTACTACATCCTGCACATCACGCAAAGACAACAATTCCCGAACATTTATAGCCACATCGCTACCACATCCACCATATTCACAGAGGCAACTATCCATCTTTAAATACACCATCAACCATACTTCAAAGAGCAACGATGAAACTATCGCATAACCATCCTCTCTGCTATACCACATCCTCCATTCACTATCAAGACAAATCGTCGAGTAGGCAACATCCTAATTATTATACCATCCACTACTCATGCTACTAGCAACGACGAAACTATCAAATATGGATACACCATCATCATTATCCGCTACAACATCCACCACCAGCAACAAAGCAACCATCCAATTCCAGATATACAATGTTTCTACCACCTCCACCACTTGCATGTTCAACGAGCCGGACAAAAATAAAAAGAGTTTCGGTCTCTCACCGTTACCAAGGCGAGTCATCTACGCATTCTCTACTTGGTGAAGTCATCTCGGCACCAATCACGTCATAGGCTTTGGTAGAAAATCCTCGCTCCGGAGCAGCCGTAAGCATGTTGAGAGTTTTGATAGTACCTCCTTCTTCAAGGTAAGACGTCTTTATACTAGGTGATTCCGTCCCAGCGTTGTGCTCTTAAATCTTGCTTGATTACCACACTGCAGTATCCTCCAGGTGTAATTGTTTGGACATAATTGAGTCGAGAAGATGCGATAAAGCGGGGGAGGAGGAGGAAGGGGGAGGAGTTAAACATCGCTAAACAGTTTAAGATGTTTTACGAGACAAAGAAAAATTTAAAGCTTATAAATGAAGAATAAATTATGTCGGTTGATCTTTGTAGATCTAACATAATATCACACCACTTCGACATGGATTTACTGTTAAAAGCATGATTACCATAGTAAACGCAAGTCGGGATATCCGATAACTACAGCTGCATATACCGTACAGAGAGTAGATTCAATTTACGTCACTTTTCTAAAAAGCTCGCATCTTGGCCGTTAAAATGGCTAAAGTAAGGACGTGTATACGTATCGATTCACATATGTAAATTATCAACTCTATTTCAACCCAATTTTAACGCGGAAAGATGAACAGAGGGGCCTTTCACTCAATTATGCTGACACGAAATTGCTCAATTAAAAGAAAGTACAGGGAATAAAGGGATTCCACTTATTATGGACTTACCTAATTCTAAACAGACTAAAGAAAATTTTCATTAGAAAGGATCATTGAACCGCGAAAATTCACCACCATGTTTTGAATACAATGAAATCATTGGCATGAAACACAAGCTATCAAACAACACTTTAAAAAGAAAAACATAGATACAGTTAGTAGGCCTATCTCGTCTAAAGAACGCCGGAATGGTTTAAAATACGTATGTCAAACAAAACTGTTGTTTCATATCGTTTAAAAATCCATGGGGGATATTTTTATGTAGTATAATCAAAAGGGTCAATGTAGAGCAGAGGTCTGTGAGAAACCGGGGCAACCTTTTTTTTCTAATCTATGGACGTTGGAGTTTTTTGAAAACAGGACCACTTTGGCCACAAAAAGGTTCTTCACATAATCTTCTTACATGTCTTAATGACATAGAAATGTGACACAAAGTTTGTTAAGGCGACAATTGTTTGGTGCTTAAAGGGCCTGTCCCACAGGCGGCGATCGTTGCGGCGACAACCTGATAATTTCATAATTATAAGGAGTTAATCTTTAAAAAGGCGATTATAAACCTACATACGACTCTATCTAAGCTAGGCAACAACAACAACTTGCTACCACACTCACAACAGCAAGATCACCAGTTGTCGCAGCAACGATCGCCTCCAGTGGGACAGCCCCTTTAGTAACTTGGAGGGAACACATCCACGCTGATGTCGCAATGATAATTAATATTTGGTCTAATGGCCATTTCGCCTATTTACCATTTCGCAGTAGACAATCACAGTATTGGAGTAACCGTTGTTAGACAAAGTTGATATAAACCATTTGGTTTTCGGACATTCTTTTTTTTCGAACCTATTTCTTCTTCAGACTTACGAACCCGATTGCCTTTTTATTATTTGCATGTGAAATCTTATACATCAGTCGCGGAGTTGGGCTAAGCAAGGTATCTTGGCCCAAACCTGATCATGATTTTCTTCTCGATGCTGCTGATCTATGCCTGTCACAAATCCAAAGACGTGAAAAAAGGTGAAAAATCTTTATACAGTGACCGATAAGGATATAAGAGAGATAGAAAGCTCTTCAACATATTTCTAGACTTGTTGCCAAAACCAAGATTGAAAGGATATTTAGAAAACCCTACTGTATTTGCATGATACTGCACTCTAGCTTCCGACAAAGTCTCAAGAGGCTTCTGGATTTCTTGATCGACACTTACAAAGAGTTATGTCTCTTACAATCGGTTCTTTTTTAATGTGATCTTAGGTCAATGCTGTGTAGAATCGCGATCTCTCTACAGGTTTGAGATCATGACCCTGTAGTAATCAGCATGCTTGGGGTCCCCATAAATGCGGCGGTCACAACTCGATGTATCTTCGACGTGCAACTCCCTACGATGGATTCCGTAGAAAATTCGTGCAGCGGAGGTACCCTTCAGGTACAATGCATGTACGACGTGCAGGAAGTTTTTACAATACCCTTACTACAGAAACGCAGGAATCGTATAAGTTGACCCAGGACCTGTGCGTGCATTGTACATGCAACGCAGGCTATGCTGATGGCACGTGCCCCGTAGCCTACGACGAGTTGTGACCGCCGCATAAGGCGCCTTCTACATTCAAAAGGTGTCAGTTTCCGGCATCCTTTTGTCCAAAGGCCGATTTATCGGCTTTCGAATATCATGAATACAATCCTGAAATCTCAATACGGCTTAAACATGTTAAAACCTGAAAGCCGCGGGAAACTGACACCTTTTGAATGGAGAAGGCGCCTAAGCTACAACCTCTCCCTGGACCTTGCCTCGTCAGTCACGTCTAAATTGAACCTTGTACCTTGTGCTGATCACTTCCGAAAGGTCTTTTGGGAACTTTGACTGGAAGTATAACTTGGTGCTTGACGAGGGTGAGTTTTGTGCAGAATTTAAGTTGGGGGTTAAATATGTTCTTAAATATAGCAGCTTTGAAGATTGTGCTGGATTTGATGTCTACCTCAGATTGGGGTAGACTATTCAACAGTTTTACTGATTCGGGAAGGAAGGAATCAGCGAAGGTCGTTGGGGAACACTGAACGAGCGACCTGGTCCAACAGGAATCTCACCAAAATGTAGGTTTATAAAATGCACCGTGTGTAGTGAGCACACTTCTCTACTCTAGTGAATACTGGATCAGTGCGCCACCCAAGGAATAAAGCTCAACACTTTCTAGCTCTGCTGTTGCGACGTATCATCGACATCCTATCATGCCGATGTCAAGACAAAATGAAATAGTCAGGCAGCCAGCTCAAGATTGGTTAGCTGAACGAGGTACCAGTAGTAAAGTATTGGAATATATGGGGAAGAATCCCACATTTACTAAACCCAACGTCTGGCAGTGCATCTCTGCTGCATTAGGTCCCTACAGCCGGGGGCGTCCAAAATGAGTGCCCATTTTACAAAGAATTCTATTTCGAATAAAAATAGCAGAATTCATTTTCTAAACACACTAACTTTGATGTCAAAATAAAAAGTATTACATTGTCTTAACGCTTGTGTCATTTTGAAATCAGACTGAAATCGAAAACAGTGAAAGTTTTGATGAAGAAATGTTTTTTTCTCACTTTTTTTACGCAAATATTTTTTGTTCCCTTTTTTCAATAATTTTTAATAAATAGTTGTATAAAATATTGATGTTTGTAACTTTTCTAAAAACTACCTACGTGCATGTGAATGATGCTGTAAAAAGAAGGGAGTTATATCTTATTCCGATAAAGAATTATGATGAGCTAAAGTCAGGAACGCAATATAGACAAAAATCAAAAATTTGCCCCGTATCGAAGAAGAATCCCATACCCGTACGTGTATTAGGAAAGGCCGATAACATGCGATAGCTTTTAGCAGACAAAACAAGTATCGAAATGTTCCGCATTTTTGGCACTTTTGTTTGCCTACTCAGAGCCATCGCATACAATCAGCTTTTCATAATACACGTGCGGGTATTGTGTGATTCTCAGTCACGGGGCAAATTGTTGATTTTTGTCTATATTGCGTTCCTGACTTTGGCTCATCATAATTCTTTATCGGAATAAGATATAACTCCCTTCTTTTTACAGCATCATTCACATGCACGTAGGTAGTTTTTAGAAAAGTTACAAACATCAATGTTTTATATAACTATTTATTAAAAATTATTGAAAAAAGGAACAAAAAATATTTGCGTAAAAAAAGTGAGAAAAAAACATTTCTTCATCAAAACTTTCACTGTTTTCGATTTCAGTCTGATTTTAAAATGACACAGGCGTTAAGACAATGTAATACTTTTTATTTTGACATCAAAGTCAGTGTGTTTAGAAGATGGATTCTGCTATTTTTATTCAAAATAGAATTTTTTGTAAAATGGGCACTCATTTTGGACGCCCCCGGCTGTAGGGACCTAATGCAGCAGAGATGCACTGCCAGACGTTGGGTTTAGTAAATGTGGGATTCTTCCCCATATATTCCAATACTTTACTACTGGTACCTCGTTCAGCTAACCAATCTTGAGCTGGCTGCCTGACTAAAAGAAACAGGACTTCTCCGTCTTGCAAGCGGATATCCTACACAAAATCTTTTCCCCTTACAGACTCGATAATATAGGGTTAGGGGAGACCGGGTATGGACGTTACAAAATTCACATTTTGGGCCAGATAATTCTAATGAGAGAACTCACGCACTCCATATTGGGTCTGTAGTTAGCCTATTATGTTGGCTAAAACCTGAGGCATATAAAACTTGAAAACATGTAAACACTAATTAACTACAGCTTAATTAGTGAAGACATTTTTTTGTAACAACCTACCCCATATACGGGGTAGGTTGTTACACCATACGGGGTCAATTGTTACAATATGTAAACATACGGGGTAAGTTGACAATGTGTAAGTCTCTTATACCATACTTTAATTTCAACTTTCCAGTTTCTTGACATCGTTAACAGTAGATCCAGTAGAGCTCTAGAATAGACAAAAGTAATAATAGAAAAATGAAAATATTAACACCTGAAAATTGAGACAAAATGTAATTTTAGATATATAATGTAATTGGGGTAAGTTGTTACATCAACATGGGGTAGGTTGTTGTAACAACCTACCCCATGGGTGATTTTAGACTCAGAAATCAACTGTAGCACAGTCATTAGGCAGAATTACAGGGCATGGCTAGGGGGTATGTTAGTGACATATTCAATTTCAATTCAATTCAATTCAGTATTTATTAATTCCGTTCTTTCAGGAAAAAAAAACCCAACAAAATAACATAACAATACTAATATTTTAACGAACGTTAAAGTTATGAGGATTATACAAGCACATCTTAGCATAAATTATTTGTGCTTGAGAAAAACAGAATAGAACGATTAAAAACATGGCTTGTAGCATACAATCCCTTAAAGTGAAATAAATCGAACGCATAGCAATTTAGTATAATGTTGTCGCTATTCAAATAAATGCTACGCAATATTAATATTAATTTCCAAAATAATAGTAGAAAAGAAAGAGGAGGAGAAAAGAATTGATCATTATAAAAAAAAGGGGGAAGAAACATAACAAGGTATGTTGAATAGAGATAGAAAGTGAAGGAAGAAAGAGAAGTTGGCGAGAGAGTGGGTATGCTTTTGTTGTCATCTAGAGTTTGTTACTGTGAAAGAATGTGTTTTTTAATTTGTTTTTAAAACTTTAATGCTCAGGATCTTTATACTTCAGTTAAGGAGTCCATAATTCGGTCCGTAGAAAACGATAGTTTTAGAGGCAAAAGAGTGCGAGTCCGCGGTTATATAAGATTAGCCTGTCTGTAGGGTATTTGTGTATTGGCTGTTTTCGCAACATTTGGTAAGACGTGGGGAAGTTCGTTTTTAGTTTACTGAATGTATTGGCAAATATTTGGAAATATAAGAGTTTATTGATAATAATAGAAAATTCACTTATATAAATAATGAATTATTGTTGTATATAATTCTTAAGCCTTTTTTGTAGCGTGTAGTTTATCAATAGAAAATTGATTGAATTACCCCATGCATAAATGCAATAGTATAGATAGTAAACTAGGAGAATATAAGTAGTAAAGTGTGGAACTGGGAAAGAGATTTTAACTTGTCATTATACTGATATGCAGGAGATTGTTTTGCAAATGTTTAAGTTATGTGATTTCCAATTTAAATGTCATCGAAAGTTACCGACCGAGATCGGAAGATGAACCTTTGAGGGGTGTTCATCATAAGAGATTCGCCTGGTAAGTGCATGTCATAAATATTATTTGTCAAGATTTAAAGAAGTTTTTGCGTTAACCATTCTAGTCGCATTTCGAATTATTATTCAGTTATTTGTATTAGATGATTTGTTATGTTTGTAATGCTGCAGTAATAAATTTATAACATTGAATATTATAGAAGATTAACAGTTAATAAGTAAGATATCATGTGATGATGAGTAATAGACAGAGGTCCAGAGGAGACTACCTGAGGTAGGACCAAATAACTGTTTGGAGGAGATGAAATTTGTTATCTAATTCAAAAAATTTTTATATCTTGATAAATAATGCCTGAACACTCCAAGCCTCCCACGTACACCATAGGTCTTAATATTTATGTGGAATGTCGTGGTTAATGTGCGAAGCTTGGAGAAGAGAGGATATATCAAACATGGTTAGACGCGATATATTGCATGGCAATATTGTATAAGTAGAAATTGCGTGAGTATGTGTGGCTTAGCGCGGAAATCCATTGAGACTTACACAAAAATGTCAATATATGCAAAAGTAAAAGGAATGTTCCCACCTTAAAATTATTTTTCTAAGGCTTTCGAGCAGGGATGGTAGAAAGGATATTGTCTTGTTGTTCTTCTAAGGGTATAACTTTCTTTGAAAAATTGGATAACTATTTGTGCATTTTAGTATTATTTGGTAGAATACTATTGGATAGTGATAAATGAAATAAATGTACAGGAGTGTTGATGGATGCAAAAAATTGATTTAAAGTAAGCAATTAGTCAGTAAATAGTGAACGGAAACTTTTTTTATTTTTCGATATTTTATACAATGTCATGAATCCCTATGTCGAGTTGTGGAAGGATAAAAATTGATTAGGATCGTGGTTAGTAAAGAAAGGTACGAACAATTGTTGTTGTGGGTGAATTATTATGGTCTGTCAAGATTGTATGTTCTATTTGGCAAAAGTAGATTTAAAGATTCGAGATCATCGATTCGTCGGTACTTGTCGAGTATGTGGTTATTGTTGAGTGTTTAAATTTATCTATCTATCTGACGAGTGATTTGGATATTTTGTTGTAGGTATTATTCAAGGCTATTTTTAATTTTCAGTGATTTTATATTGTTTTTGTTAATGTGAATTGAGTTGAATAGTACGTTTTTTTGGCCTGACGTAATACATTAGTAGGATTTTTGTATCGGGATATTTTATATCGGTTTGATTCGGTTTGATGTTCTGTGTAACGATAGAATATTATATTTTCGGTATTCGATCTAGGATTGATTTATTTATCAATGGAGATCTGGGATGTCTTTTGTATTACTAACGCTTGTTCACTTATTGTGTATGGTATCGAGCATCTTAGTGAGTAACTCAATGAATTGTAGTAGTGCTAATAGAAGAGTGGTGTCGATAGGTGTTATACAAAATATCATCTATTCGATCAGTTGCAGTTAATTGTAAGAGGTAATGTTTTTCATTATTTTGTAAATATGGTATCTTTACGACATGTTAAGAATTTTGTTATTTTGTATGGATTTATTAATAAGAGGGAGAGATAGTCAGACGTTCGTTCATCAAAGCGTTGTGTATGGCTGTATAGAGCATAATGCAATACTCAGTTCAGTGTCGTATTTGCACAACCTGTGTAGAGTGTAGACGAATGCCGTGTAATGTCTAACCGGTAACCTGGATCGTTGGGCCCGTAAGGTGACTGAAACACAATCATGTTTCTCATTTCCGTAGAGTGCGATTCGTATGAATATGGGCAAAACGGCTGCCTTTACAAAGTCTGTGCCGATTGCGTTTGTTTGTCATGCGAACTCCAGGTTGCCTACAGCTCCGTATGTGGGAAAAGACCTCAGAGGCTCATGGATTGGTCCTGTCTCCGGAAAAAAAAAACCATGGCGGCTTCGAGGACACCTGGGGAGCGTTTCATGAAAGGACTTGTCGGACGTTTTATCCGACAAATTTGCTCTCAGCCAATCAGATGCAAGCATTCCAGTAGCTTATAACAGTTGTCAGTAAGAATCAGTGAATATTTGTTTCGTGAAATTCTCCCCCGTTCAGCAGGGCGTTGTAGGAGCTACGAGAAAGAGACCAGAAAGTGCCGTTGAGAAAAGGGCTCTTGGAAAGCAAGTATCTACTTACCAACCAGCGACACACTTTTGTTCGGGATATGTGGTAGTGATTCTCACACAAGAATCTATCTGCACATTTATGAGACAGGGGCCGCGGAGTGTTTTTGAAAGTGGAGGGGCTGAGCCGAAAGTGGGGGGTTGAACAGGCTAAAAATCACAAATTTATGGTCATTTATGCGTTTTTGTACACGTTTGCTGACAAAAGTGGGGGTTGAAGCCCCCCCCCCCCCCCCCCCCCCCCTGGCTTCGCGGTCCCTGTGAGATGTATGAAGCCGATGATAATGATTGACATAATAATGCATAATTATGTTATTTCTGTATTGGGATATTTAAAAAAAATATATATGTACATTTAAATTGTAAACTGATTCCTTCAGCCTGTGCTGCGTTTATTCAGATGATTATGAACCAATAAATAAACAAATAAACAAATTAAGGCAAAATAAATTGATATGGGCCTAGTTCACAGTATAAACGGTAATATCAAAGGAAAAAAAATAAATTTCGATGTGCTATATATACGTATAAGGATTTCAAAGCAATTTGTTTCAGTTTTGTAACCTTCTATAATGAAAAGAAAATTAATGAACAGAAATAACAATAATAATAATGAATACCTCATCCAGGAAGGTATAAGATTTTTATCCTGATCCCTCATTTCGGCACTACCTCGTGAAAATGTAGGTACAAGCATAATGTAGGAGAAGAAGTGTGACTTTGAGGGGATATCGAGTCCATATCCTTTGTATTCCTTTTGTTTAATTTACTTATTCGATCTGACAGGGAAGTCGGACAAGTACGGTAGGCCCTATATTTTGACCAGAGGAAGGAACGACCAAAGCATCGGAGAATATTGTGTTTTCGGAATAACGAACCCTCGGAATGACGAGCAACTCTTCCAATGAATTCAGATAAAGAATTATTCCTAATAATAAATCAGTTTATCGAACCCCAAGGGTAAATTGAGACTGTTTCCGAGGATTGAAATTTAATTTGTGTATTACTCGTAGGAAATATGCATAAATTAATTTTACTCAAAGGGGAGAGAGAGAGAGGAAGAGGGGAGAGTCGGAAAGGGAGACAAAAGAGAAGGGAGGGACATAGAGAGAGAGAGAGATAGAGAGAGACGGAGAGAGAGAGAGAGAGAGAGAGAGAGAGAGACGGAGAGAGAGAGAGAGTAAAAGAGACTGATACAGCGATGTATTGTAGCACGAATTGGACCATAGACGAATAAAAAAAGAGAAGGCATTTTTTAAAAATAATGTTAGGGTCCTTTTCCTTTAATTGGTTTTCAGACAAAAAAAATAAGCCTACTCTAGGCTACCCCTATACCAAATATACTGACTTTGGGTATAATGTTTAATATTATTATTGGAATAGGCCTAATGATTAAGTTTTATTAAGATTAAAAAAATAAAGGGGAAAGTTATCTGACTCCCGCTTTATTAAATATTTCAGTATACACTTACGATTTGTTAATTTCATTAAGACAAAACTAAGACAGTCACCCTTTGCTTGAACTTAAGTCGACCGACTTTATCCCTAAGTATACATGAACGAAACATTGTTATTCACTTCTGACCGGAACCTTAATAACATATTTTCTCTTATTTATAGGAAAACATAGTAGTAAGTATTCTCTGAGGCTAAAGGCTACGATTATCGCTGTGTGCTTTAGACCCTCGAAGTTTTAAATCTTCTTCATAATATTGAGCTTAATACTATTTTATCTCCTTGTTATTTCATCTTATGCTTAGAGAATCTAAATGTGGTAACGGAAATGATTCCTCTTTATCCCAAAGTGTAATTCTGTGAATTTGCATAAATCATTGCTTTGTGGGATATAAAAGCCTTTAGGTCCCAACAAAGGATCACTACTCATTAATGGCGATCTATATTCATGATTGCTCTAAGCATCTACAGAGCTATGAAGTAATGGCAATTTGTTTTTAAAACACCAGCTCAATTTAGTGTAACCAGATTTCGGATTAGAGGAACGGAAAGGGGCAGCCGCAAAGCGGTTTATACTCCTTTCCTTTGTCTTCATAAGATTATTTCAATCCCGTTTCAATTTCGGCTACCTTAAACACCCAAGGATTTATCCCCACCCGTACCAGCCCTCCCGTCTCTCGATTGGCGATATATTACTACTCTCCCCTTTCCTTCTTGTGAATTTAAGAACAAAAACAACAATCAAGCAAGCGGATAACAAAAGCAATTTAAAAATAGCGCTTAAGATATTCCAATCGTAGAAAAACACGCCATTGCCATGGAAATGCTACTATATCTGTTTTCTGAGTGAGAGCAAGATAAAAAAACTAGGCCTAAAATCCCTTTATTTGATGAATTTTCATGAGTACCAATCGGCTATGACGATGTAGAGGATTTAGACTCGGTTCGCCCACGGTCAAATCGTATTCGAGGGATGTTATCTTTATATTCTCTAGATCATCGAGTCAGAGCGCGTATGGGACAATATAATGTTAAAAGAAAGAGAAAATAAGAGGAGGAGAAAAGAAAGATGAAAAATAAAGAAATGAGTAAATTCTTGACGTTTTGAGACGTTTGTAATAGATAGGTATTGTCATCCAGTATGAGTAACGCAATAAATAATTGCCTTTTAAAAACTCATACGCGCTAAGCTGATTCTTGTTGAATGATTTCTTTAAGTGTTCAGATGTTGATTTATAGGATGAAATATTTTGCTTGACATGGTGCGTGCTAATTTGAGAATTTGTTGGATCTGGATGTTAAGACTAAGATCTTACAATCGATCCCAAGTCTATAATGGTCACAAGAGTACTAAAAAGAGAAAATAAATTTTTATGCTTTTAGCATTGTCTTTACAAATATAGCAAAATGATTAAAACGATAATTTCTATATATTTATATATTTACACTTGGTGTGCATTTATATATTTAATATAAATATAAATTTATATTTATTTATATATTTATATTTTTGATATCTTTATGAATGCCTAGATGAATATAACTATTATGTAGGTTCAATTAGAGTATTATTTAATCTATATGAAAGGAATTTTGATAGCTCTGTATAGACCCTTGTTTAAATTGGAAGATCCAGATGGCTAAAAATATTGTAACGAATCCAAAAATAAATTCAAATTTGGGGGGTTATTCGTCTTCTAACTAAATTTATGCTTGCTTTAAAGTCAGTGAATCTTCGGCTTTTATGGGTAATTTTACACAATGGAGACTCACTCAGCTTTTATTGAAGGTCATCAACCTTATACACATATTTAATATATAGGATTGGTAGTAAAGATTATATCTTTGAACTTGAGCTTCTAAAAATTTCATCATTAATGAAGTGTAAAAAAAAATTATATTTTTGAGAGAGGTTTCACCCCCTTACTTTCTTTTCCCATCCCGCGGATCCAGGATTTCATAAAGGAGGGGGGGTCAAAATTGGACTTTGAGATCATTGTACACCCAAGCATTAAGTTATTTTTACGTAACGCCGGCTAAAATTGCTGTGAGTGGGGAGGGGGGATGGAGGGGATGTAGGCGTTAATTTTTACCCTCCTTCGGGTATCTTATTTCATCAACATTGGAATGACAACCACAGGGGGTTCACTTGAAGCGATTGACCATCTACATTTTTTTTTGTGGGAAAGGGGCAAAGGCCCCAAAAATAACTTTCTGCATTTTTTAATCGGGTTGATGGGGCCGCCAGCTGCAGACCCTGAATTAGCGTCTGCTCCCCCCCCCCCACATCTCTCTCTCTCTCTTTCTTTCTCTCTTTGGATAACATCCTTTTCTCCTCCAAGTACATCCAGGATCTACGGTAGATGTTGACATAGTCCTAAAGCAGAGTCATTCCTGTATATTATTGGTCTCGTTTTCCAAAATGCATGATCTATATTCAAGTCTTCGCACCTTTCATTTTCTTTTCCTCACCCCCCCCCCCCTCTCATCTCTTTCTTACTCTGTCTCCGTCTCTGTCTATCTCTATCCTCTCTCGCGTCGTCTCCTTTCTCTCTGTCTCCGTCTCTCTCTATCTCTCTCTCTCTCTCTTTCTATTTTGTCTTGTACCGTAGACCTTGTTGGTAATCAGGCATTTTCCAAAACTTATCATATCATCAACAATTGTTTCGTAACACATGACGAATTTGATTAGTTTGCTTGTGAGACAATGGAACAAGATGATTTTGTAAATAGTATTCTTCGAAAAGTAGACATGCCCCTACGTGTCTTACTTCATTACCATGAAATTAAAAAGAGAAGGAGTGTGGGGGAGAAAACGAGTTACAAGTTGAGCTCATCATTGACATCACTTAGACTGCATGATGTTTTACCTACGCTTAAAATGTTACCGACGTAACTAGAGCAGACTTACAATGAGTAAGTTAGACATAACCGGAATAACATTGCCCTAGTAATCAACTCTGATTATTCATAGTTTTTCTCGTGAAAGTTGATTGCACCTACTACATATTGACAGGTGCTCTAGTTATAATTTTGATATCTTCACCCATTCACCCTTTGCCCCAGTCATAAATGAGAACTGGTACTAACAGTCGCGTACTGCTGCTGCCCTACTTTGGCAAAAGGAAGCAAGTGACAAAAGTGACATTTCCTGTAAAAGAGCAAAATGTGTCCGTCATTTACACTGATGTCAATGTAATCTCCTAATGTCTGAACTTAAATATTTCAAAAATGGATAAACTTTGAGACATGAAATTTGGACAGCAAAAGGATGGCATCAAATAAAATATGGAAACATTTAAAACTCAAATTTGATGAGTATGTCACTTGCTTCCTTTTGCCAAAGTAGGGCAGTTTGACAGCTGAATCCCGATTAGAAACAAATAAAAATGAATAAATACAAATTCAAATTCAAATTCAAATTCAAATTTAGTGATATACAATCCACAACTTTGGATTATCATCAGAGAAAAAGACAATGAAGATCTTACAAAATTACATACAAGCATATTTACAAAATCAATTAATAACTAATTATATAGCCATGGACATTCACATACAATTGTAATTGTATATATATATGCACACATATACACATACATAATATATGCACACGGGTGTACATGTGCAGGTGACCAATCAGAACCACTTTAGTAAGCTAAAACCAAAAATCATGAATGAAATTCGATTCAGTGAATGTCTGTTATACCAAGATTAGTCGATTAATTTGATTTTTGAAAACTAGTGAAAGATTGCACGTGGGAAGGTCGGGAACAGGTGGGACTAGAAAAGAATGTATGATATTAAAAAGCCGATCTTTGTACGACGCTCTGCTGTCTTTAAAAAAAGAAATAGGAGCCATATTTCTGGGGAAGGTGGGGATGACATCAGGAAATTTTCATAATTAAAGTTGTTGTAGACGACGCTTCTAAACATGGGTCAAATTTCTTCAAGGATTATCTAATTCATAGAATTTTTCCAATCTTAGTTCTTGACTCCTACACAATTCAATCTCAATGCTTTGTCACGGTTGTCGAGCGGTTAATAGGTAGTTTTCGAAGGTCGAATCAAAGGTGTACAATGGAATCCTTTGTACAGGTGGTTGTATAATATAGGTTTTCCCGGTAAAGTTTAAACTATCTCCGATCAATTTGACACTTCTTACAAGCACTTTCGTCCGAAATGTGATCGCGATTAAAAATCTAAACGTTAATTCAATTGAACGCTCCATGAGGTATCGTTTAAATTGAATGAACATTAATGAATTCGATTGCAAAGCGTTTAAATTTGAAAAAATTTGAAAAACCTATATTAATGGTGAGCCCCATTACGCATAACGCCTCCTGATCAGTGGTGACGTAATGATGAGTTGAGACGAGAGACTTCAGGTTCTTGATACTATTGCCAGCACCTAGAAGCGGCACGAGCGTCACGCGTGAAGTAGCGACCATTATTATTCTTGTAAGTATTTGCCAAGAGCTTCCATTGAACTTTGTTAAGGCTGCACGTCGACAAACTTCGAAAGTTCCCTTTTAGTGTTACGTCCACGTTCGGGGATTTGTTACCCATCACATACTACAGTTTGTCAAGCAAAAGCGATATCCGGAGGGCGTTTCATGAAAGGACTTGTCGGACGTTTTATCCGACAAACTGTTATAAGCTACTGAAATTTTTGCATCTGATTGGCTGAGAGCAAATTTGTCAGATAAAATGTCTGACAAGTCCTTTGATGAAATGCTCCCCCGTTCACTGGATATTCTTGAAAAGATACATGAATACCAGATATGTGGTTTCTGTATTTATTTTATAGAATTGTCCCAGGAATGAATAGCTCACACATTAATACATGACCAATGATCCTAACCATCACGTAATATGCATCTTCCACCCTTCCTCGGTTAGCCAACCTTTTTCTTCGCGCTGCCCCCCCTAAGGATCTTCCTAATTTATTGTGCACCTCATCACCCACCACCCATGGTTCATATTATTATTAAGTCTTCAATTAATTTATTTATATATTAGTATTATTATTATTATTATTATTATTATTATTATTATTAATATTATTGTTATTATTATTATTATTATTATTATTATTATTATTATTACTGATGATGTGAACTCCCATAAAAACAAAAATGAAATTGCCCTATTCTTCGTTCATTGGTCCAAAAGCCTTAGGCAATTATTCCCATACGTCTGCACGGTACAACACATTATTATTGACCCGGAATGACATACATGTATAATTATGGCCCCAAAGAAATGACAATGGGGACGTTTTACCCTTTATGTTTTACAGTGTCCATCAATAAGGTTAAATGTGAATGGAAATGTATGGAGTCTTCCCATGAGTCCGAGGATTTTCCAACGGGGCAGAGGGTCCACGAGGCCGAAGATTTTTTTTTTCCCCACGAGACCGATGATTATCCCCAAGGCCGAGGATTTTTCCCACGAGACCGAGGGTCCACGAGGCCGATTTTCTCTTTTATTATTTTATTTCTTCAGGATGTTTGTCTGTGAGAAAAATCGGCCTAGTGGACCTTCCGCCTCGTGAACATTTGGCCGTGTGGGAAAAGTCCTCGGCCTCGTGGACCCTCCCCAATTGGACTTCTTTTGGGGGGATGGGGACCCCGTAGTTTCGCCACTGAGAGATAAGGGACGATATTTGTTTTTAATTCCCATTTTTTTTGGTTGTATATTTGGGGCAATGTATCGGTGAAAAGACCAACGTAGCCATGCCCCGATCAAAAACCGGAACTGCTTTTGACTCCTTGAAATCGCTCTACCCATGCCATTCAGGATTTTCAATTCGACATGTGCAAACTCTACCCAATTTTACAAATTATTATTTGCCATCAGTAGATTATGAGGTATGGGCCTTGTGATATATTATGTATTCAAACATGTCTAACTTTAGCGCTCACTGCTTGCGTTCCCAATCTCCACCTACTACAGTAAATCGCCCTAAGCGTTCTTCGTTTAAATCCTTATCGCTTCCACTTTACGTAGCTTTATCGTGTTGACACGCTTTCTATTAAAACGTGGCACGAACCGATAAAAGATTTCGTTTTTTACTCCTGACTATCACGAAAAATAAAATAAAATATATGTAACAGTTTCAGCCGGAAGATCACCAAAAAAGGTAAATGAAGGAGATGAAGAAAAAAGGGGTTCACTACTTCTAAAATGAAATAGAACGTCGACGTCATAACTAGGCGGAGTTTAATCCAAAGCTTATTGTGACAAAAAAAAAAAAAGATAAAATGGGAGGAGTAGTATATCGCTTTCCGAGCCAAAGAAAGATGCTAGTGGTTTAAGTAAAACATTATGAATCCCGGAAATGCATAAACAACCATTGCACGTCATTGTTTTTTTAGTTTTCTATACATTTAGATTTAAAGTAGTAAAAGACTTGATAGAAAGATTGCGTCGCAAAAACAGCCTTCAATCGATCAGAACAAAGTCGTCTTTGAAAAACATTCAATAATAAGGTATTTGATTGTTTATCAACATCTCTGAAATTAAGGATTAGGTTAAGCAAACTTAAAGGTCATCTGCAGTCTTTTTTCTTGTCCTGGATTGTAATTTTTGAATATTTTTATTTGGTGAATACTTACGCTTCTCTTCAAAGCTTGACCGGTGCAGTTGTCAAAACAAAAAATGCAGTGGCCGCGGGAAAAATATGTAATTTCAAAACTGAAGTATCTATACCCTAGGTAAATCTTGTAATAAAATATGCTTTATATATTGTTAATTTTGTCTACATTATTATTATTTACATCATATATTATCATTATTATTCACCATCAACCACTCATTAATCATCATTCAATCATTCAATTGTACAGTAACAAGACAAAGATTTGACAATTTATCTTCTTTTTTTAAATATTATATCTTCATTACTAAAATAATCTAGAGCTAATATTTCCCATCCTTATGATTAGTTATGATCTTGATTATATGAAACTTCCCTGGGAATTTAATAAATGCATTTTATCCCGTAATATATTATTGTTGGTTAGCGATTGACCTAAATACGAACATTCATATTCATCAGAGGCCTGAAATCATAGAATTGTGGCTTAAAATTCTCAGCAATTGTACATTTATATTGTAGTATCTGTAGTTGGAGTAGAGTAGTGAGTAGTAGTAGTGAGTAGTAGTAGTAGTGTGTGTGTGGTGTGTGTTGTGTGTGTGTTGTGTGTGGTGTGGGTTGTGTGTGTGTGGTTGTGTGTGTGTGTGTGTATGTGTGTGCGCGTCGGCTGTGTGTGTGTGTGAGTGTTGTTAACACAGTTATGGATTTTTCTCATTCCCAAATCTATTGTGTTGTTTGTTTTTTTTGTATGAAGGTCATTGGGGTTACAAAGAAACACGTAAAAAACGCTTGTTTTTGTTTTATTTATTCCGTTATTAATTTGCATTTTAATCATCATTACTCATTAAAAGAATCCTAATAATGATGTATCTAGAATTGAACTTCTGGGGTTTCTGGGGTTTATTTTCCACAATTCCTTGAAATGCCTTGGTATGCGTCATTGAAATAACCGTTAACCTTCCAATTGCCGCTTTATAAATGACATCACCATCCACCTACAATTATTTGTCGGTAAAATAATAAAAGTTACTAACCTTTATTGAACCGACCACAAGAACAAGACAAATCCAACGATGACATCAAACGGTAGCGTATTTCTATTATCCTCTACGTCAAGAATTTTGTTAAAAAGATAATTCCTAGTTTAACCCTTAATCCTCGCCGACTTTCCCTATTTCAGCAGAATAAAATCATTTGTATGCAAATTTTCTTCCTCTCGGTCCTCCACTTTCAAAATGTCAAAAATTGTGCATCTATAGCTGGTTTGTTTATGTTTTTGGTAATCCTAGAAACAATGTAAAAACTTTCAACGTTTTGAACCGTAAGATGAAATGCAAAGGTATAATTAAAAACATACATAATAACGTGTTTTAATTAATTTAACATTACCATAAACGTGTTATAATAAAAGAGGGGTGCTGGCTGGATGATAAGTTGTTTTGATTTGTTTTGTTTTGTTTTGTTTTGTTTTGTGTTGTTTTGTTTTGTTGTGTTTTGTTTTTTCCTGTCTTCATCTTTACAGGCATCGAAGGGGAAGGAAATTGCAGGATGGCATCTGATCTTACTTTCTGACGTACTTTACGAAGGAGGGCACTAATTAATCTTATCTAACGGTCAAATTCATAGTTTAAAAGGATTCAAAAAGATGCCAAAGTTGTAGAGTGTGTTAAGGGGAAAAAAAATTGATGTTTAATCTTACGAAAACTATACCAAAACCGATTACAGAACAAATATTTCTGTCACATCAATTTGAATTTAAGTAGTGACACTAAAAGTAAGATAGACATCAATATCTATTGAAATGAAATATGTAGAAGGATATCATTTTGGAAAACTGACAATAATTTTAGATCACATCGCACATTACCATCATGCAATTTTTTTATGGGGTTCGAGGGATCAGCTGCCGAGATCCGAAGCGGGACACAAAGCCGCCCCCCCCCCCCACTCGCAGTGGACTCAAGTAATCACAATAACTCATTGAGATACTTATATCGCAGACATTTGGAGGGGAGCCGCGTCAAAATTAACCCCTATTAATGGTTGTTGGAGGGGTAGCCATGTCAGAATTACCCCTCTTTCACAGGATTTTTGAAAACTACCCCTAATGCAAAATATTTTGGGAAAAAAATAATAACTTTTCGGACTTTTTTCCCCGAAGTGAGCCCCTAAAATACACCCCTTTTCCTGAGAAATCGGGAACGAGCATACGTGTAGCCTATTGTTGACCGACTAAGGATATATCAAACCGTATCAGGACAATTACCCCCTGAACAAGCAAATATTTTGGGAAAAAATTACTTTTTTTTTATCGGACTTTTTCCCGAGACTGAGCCCCTGAAAATACACCCTTTTGCCTGGAGAAATCGGGAACGAGCATACGATGTAAAGCCCGCATTGTTTTTTGTGGTGACCCCGACTAAGGAATATCAAACCGTATCAGGACTACAATTACCCGCCTGAACAAATTACTCCCCATTACGAAATACCCTGGACCAATACCCCGGACAATTATCGCCCCGAAGGGATAATTACCCCGGACAAATTACCTCTGCGCCCCCAAGGACAATTTACCCCCCCGGAATTAACCCCAAACGGTAGCCACCGGACCTGACTCAGCGGACTAAGTTACCTCAAGACATAAGCCGACGAATTACCGCGACGAACAAGTAACTCCCGAGTGACAACTACCCGAAACAAACTTTACCCCCCCTGGATGAATTAGCTCCCGGACAATTACCCCAAGGACAACTACCACCCCCCCCCCGAACGCCGTAAGAACCACGTAAGATATTTGTATATTTATATGGTCCAACGGCAATATTGAAGCATGAAATGCTTAAGTAATAATTGTTATCGTAAGAAACGCTGTAGGACGGAGAGCAACAACAACATCAGACGAAACGGTCTTGTACAAGTTGCAAATTATCTTTATTACTTCATTTCTTCCCAATTTCAATATATCATGTTTATTCATATTTTGTCAGGCCTAATTAATTGATTTCATTTATGAGAATAGAAATAAAATTCGATAAAAATCATAAATTTGATTTGGTGAATACTAACGTTATTTTTGTTCTTTAACAATTATCAATTCTGATAGTTTTATAACAGTAACCACATGAATAAGGTGTGTAAATCAATTCAAAAACTTATTGGCCGAATTCTTGTCGGTGGATTCTGCAAAATCCGTGGTCCAATAGACCATGGTTTTCTTTGGGCGGTCAATAAAGTCCATAATTAATGAACTCTATAAAATTAACAAAAGTGTGAAAAATAAGTAATGTATTTTACGAATTAACCTTATTTTTGTAAATAAACATTGGGCTTTAGTCTGTATTTTCACTTTATTTGCTATTTATGGA
>CALNVZ010003434.1:43699329-43775595 GCA_940671915.1 Paracentrotus lividus | reverse complement strand
CGTGATTGACATCTGGTCCAACACAGAACTGGCCCAGTCCAGTTTCAATAGTACAACTACTACTGCCCACACCCAAGTAGGCTAGACAGCCATCTACATGCATCAATCGTAAGAAAAATAAAGATTCAGTACATCTGACATTCAAGTCCGCATCATGATAATCCCACAATTTCATCATCCCACAACCAATTACTGTTGTACACCATTTTATTGAATTACCCCTGCATCCGCTAGGTGCATTTCAACCACCTTTATTACATAATACACCATCTTCGAACCCGCCGCACTTCATTCATCTAAAGTCGCAGATTCGGTCGTTCACACAACTATTGTAGTTACATCACACTTAACCAAAAAAATAAACAACGGACAATGTATTTCTGAGGACCACAACATGGAAACTATGCTATTATCAATTTTGCTCTCACAAAATAGCTCATACGCTGCCATAAGTCATCTCCTCGATTTACGCATAATTATATTACACCTTAATGATCAACTGTCATTTGTAAAAAGCTGAATTCTCAGCTTTCCAAATATGGTACATTCCTCTCGATTGGTAAAAAAAAAAAAATCCTGTCACTTTGACATTATCACAAACAAATCTTTACGCGATGGTCCAATATTTCGCCGCATATCAACATGCATATCGAATGTGACGGCGTTCTCGCAAGAGTTGACAAGATCACTATTAAAATTATATCAATAATCCGTTAAGAACAGATCAATCTATGTGAAATAAAGATTCTGATTACAACTCTTTAGCCACAAATGTGTTATAGGCGTTGCCAAAATGTCTTTTTCCCCAATCTTTGTCTGAAGCACTTACCTACCGCAAAACTAACATAATAAAAGTTCAGAATGAGATTATATTCATGTCCAGGACTAATTTCCTCGTAACGATCGACTGACAATTCCATTTTACCACAGGAAGTTTCTTCAGGCGAGTTTTTGTGCGCTAAATAATTGCATGCAATTGCAATCCGGTCGCTTCCCGCCGTTAGCCGCGGTTTTGTTTTTCAAGCTTGCGTGCATTCCACTAAAACTCATCGAATGTAATTGTGCGTTCCCTCCACCTCCCAAATAATGGACGCGTCTTATGTTAAGATTTAATGTCATACGTAGATTACATTTCACGTGGAGTAGAATTGATATGATATGGGCACATGTATTATAATGTATGTTTTAAAAACTACAATGACTCTACCATGTCTGGAATTTGGCTCAAAACTGTTTAAAAAATTCCATTAACTTAAACATATTTTGAAATTTATATATGACTCCTTATAAACCTTCAGTAAATCCTATTGACTATATACTTTCATGTTATCATGGTATGTATAATTTGAGTATTGATATCTTTTTAAAATAATTATTTAAATTATTTCATTATACCAAGTCAATATAGGCCTACAAACAAGTATTTATATTCAATAGTGAGAATGTACTAAGTATGCAATAATAGAGCCCATCCAACACAAAATCGTAGCATAGAATGATTGATGACTCATCCCAATAATACTAAGTACCAGAATCATATTCCGCCATTGGCATGTCCCATTACCTGCCACTAAATGTGCTGGTATCAGTCCCAAGCATTCAAAATGCTCACCATTGCACCCCTTCACGAAAAACAAAATGGTTGTACACCGCTAGTTACGCATCAAAATGAAAACTATAAGCTTACGTGAAATAACAAAAATAATTGAGTTACCCCCTCAAACATCCTTCACCATCACCAGGCACCGATTCATGTTGAAATAATTCACCAAGTTTTACATACAGTTGGTTGAAAAAAAAAAGAGAATGTGCCGGTAAGTTCCCTGCCATCCTTTGTGCTCGGTGATTTCAGCAATTTTATACGACATGTGGAAATTTCTGGCAGTCAGATAAGACTTTCTCACCGATGATACTAATTTCTCTAACGTTCAATAACAAACATTTTATGGTGCTTCACTAACCCCGAGATCACACGGGATCACCGCGCGACTCGGTCACGACAGATATGCGATCTCAGTCCCAATGACCTACATACCCTATCAAGAATTCCGAGGTTCAATTTCAAATTCCACTAACATTCCTCCCAAAACCAAATTCCTAGTTGCCTATATACAGGCATACTAGAACTTATCCATTCCCTTATTCCTTACCATATTTATAATCATAGAATTAAACACTGAAATAATCTACTAGCAATATCGTCATAGAGATAGTAACTGAAAGATTGATGGAGCAATCAAGCAAACTAGAATTGCATACTCGCATTCCAATCGACCACACCCATGAACGTTTCCATCCATCAACCGTGAGGCACTCCCGAGTCGTGACCACTTGATCGCTAATTTATGCCACATCTCTCCCCCCACATGGCTATCAAAAGCATGTACTACTTGACAAATAATACAATTCACCACTCATAATTCCATTAATATCTTCAATCGACCCCGGTCTATTATTACTTTTCGCCCGGACCAAATTTCGTGCAGAGAAACTTGTTGCTTCTTGATCCACGTAAATTACCGCTATGATTCAACCCCATTAACTATCTTACACCCCGCACGCCCGGCACCATGATCACACGTTTGCATGCAGCCCACCCGCAATAGGAATCATTATTCATCTCACTCCACCGTAGTAAAATCTAATTCCAGTATAAATGATCCTACGTGCACATGCAATATGAATACATCATATTCACCAATCCCAGCCAAGCAGCAAATTTCACTTCAACCATACAACAGACACATCCTACTTGAAAAGGAGCATGCTGCTTTAGCCAATTCTTAATATACCCAACTATAATCTGTTAACGGCTCCGCCCCCACCTCCCGACCTCGGACTAATATAAGACCTAGTATTACTCCCCCACCTGCGTGTACATCAATCTACCAATATACTCACGCACCTCACTGTCCTAATGAAGACACTGAGCTAGACCCGAGCCACGATTCGTTCATTTACAGTCTTATTGACCTGTCAATTACAAATCACACAAATCGAACCCAACATCTAAACCCATTAGTTTCCCACACGACAGAAATGCGATCTAACATAAACGACGCCAGCGGACAACCGATTTCAATAAAATCAAAAAATTGAAAAGCCGAGACATTTATTTAATATGCACTATAGATTGATACAAGGCGCTTTACTTAGCCCCTTCTAATCCACTTTAAGTGTTTCTTTGGCTCTGATACTGGAAGAATCGATATTACATCCAATTTTACGATAGTTTTATAGCGCGATTTATTGATGTCGCCAAAACAGATAAATAAATAACATCAAATCAACTTCAATCAACAGTGACATTCCGTAATATGCATTAATATGTCAAAAGTCTTCCAGTTCCTAAAAAGTACTACATCCACTTCAACTGGAGTGGCAAAAGTATGTGGAAAAATTTGAATTATTGTCTCTACCATTATTCAGGTTATTTAATGTACTCGTTTCTTTGAAACAAACTTTGTGAAATGAAAAAAGTGAAAGCAACTGGTCAAAAAATGCACTTTTAAAATTTCACTTTCCATGACGCCTATACAAAATATGAAAACAAATGCATTTACTCAGAAGTAACTTGTACCTTTTGGAAATGACCTTTTGAAATACACTATCATGCAAATCCCCCAGTTAGAATGAAGTGATTAAAAAAAAAAACCCACTGTGATGGGGGTTAAACGCCTCCCCCCCCCCCCCTTGGCGCCACAAAAGACGACTGGAATAAGTTCAGGAGTTCCTGTGACAAGAACTTCGAAGGTCATTAAAGTTCCTTGAAGAGACTTTTGATAGATTCTAAGCAAGTGCTTTTAAAATCTTTCATGCTGACTGGCTCAGGATAATAACAGGCCAGTATTTGGATTTAAGTCGTTTTTACAGGTTAGTCACGATTGTGGATTATGATGTTTGTATGTACACGTCTTCAATTGGTTCATTTTATGATGGCGACATTTATATTCCCTGAGACTGGATATGGAACATTTCGATAATCGGTTTATGCTTGGGCTTCTTTCTCAAAGCTGAAAGTATCTTGACAATCCCATTCCGAGCATGGAGCTAGCTACGGTTTATATCTACACGTAAATTACGCATGACGGACGGATTCGCTTCCGACACCGGCGTATAAAAAGAAGACGAGGAAAACACAAGATAAACTGGGCTGAAAATGTAAAGACAAGGACAGAAATGACAATGCCAGAGCTACTGTTGACTACAACTCGCTTGAAGGCATGGAGGAAAAATTATGCTCGTTCTGCTCTCAATCCGCCCCCCCCCCCCCCCCCCGAAAAAAAAAGGTTCCGGAAGAGATCTGAGATAAAAACAAAATATGCCCAATTTTACCAGGAAGGAGCACATGCCGTACAGACTCATCTTATTCATCAAAGCGAAACTATGCATGTTTTTCGACATTATACCGTATATTATCCAAATAGATTTATAAACTTCATTCATATCCATATTCGCTCGATAATTACTCTGCTAATTCACATGATTTGTTTATCTTTTTCTTTTTGAAATACCAAAATGGAGTGAGAGGATGTGTCTCAGAATCACACAAAAATGACAATTAGGGTAAATAAAGTATGACGTTGTAATAGCAATCGATATAACTACCTGATATTAAAGTAAAAATAGTATAGTAAACAAATGTTAATAATAAGCAGGTGGTCGCCCTCCCCTAGATCCACACCTGCCCCCTCCCCCATATAGACATTCGCCCCACCCCTCTCTCTCCCCCCCCTCCCTTATCTCTTAATTTGTCTCCCTCTTTCTTTGTGATTTCTTTCTTCCTCCTTTAAAAAAAAAGCCCACGCACAATTTAAAATAAAATCAAATAATTTTAATGATATTACATCCACAATTTTCGAAAATCATTAAAATTAACAATACAAAGCTTACAAATGATATTCATATGCATAAACATAAATAAGGCAAACATATACATATTTGTCATAATCACTGAATAAGCGGAACCAAATTCGGAACGAAAAATTATATCTTCTAGAGACATTATTTACATATAAACGCGTGCGGCTCGTGCCATATTCCTATGATAAACATGAATACAACATTTCGAATTCGAGTTTATGTTTGAACAACTATATTATGCATACATTTGAACTATTGGAGGTTCTTATATAGAATTACAGAATAAGCTCAACAACTCAGCTAAAAAGTACTAGTTCAACACCATAAATGCATGCACACTTTTACTAATTCAGAATTGTCTTCTTTATCATTCTTTACAAGTTTTTTTTTTTTTTTAAGAGAGTGACTATAAGTATAAGAATATGAACAAAGAAACATATTTACAAGTGATACACAAACATAATAAATGTGAATATGATAGTAGGTAAAACATGAATACATAGTAAATTCAAAATACAATATAGGCTATACGTACGATCTTATAAAGATCTTAACATATCTAAGTGTATCAACTTTAAACAAAAAAAATTAAAATAAATCACATTTTTATTTTCTTACATATTTTTCATTAATTGAATTTTTTTTTTTTTTTTTTTTAAGACTTGCCTGTCTGGCTGTTCATTTATCCTACAACAACGTGTACATTTAATTATATTTTTTCTTATTAGACTTATTGTACTTATCGATTGTCTTTGAAGACTGTGTAAATTGAAACATGATGGTTCTGATAAATTCTGCTATTTTTAAGCTGGTAAGTATAGGATTTCCCAGTCAGTTTCAGAAGTTCGTCGCTCCATTTGATAATTGGTTCATTCAAGTTAGGACGATTTAGCTTTCAGTCGAATTTCCGGAGATCCGATTCCTTTTTCCAGCAATCAATTGCATGTTTCACTTGTTCAAATTCCGATTAAGTGCACTATATACGTAAAACAGTAATTCAAATTAGCAGAGACGCTGTTATGATTGCGCAATACCGCCATAAGCAGCATTTAAATTCATTTCGAGTTTTCAACTTACAGTAATTAGCATTCAAATTAGGGCTTGAATTTATAGCTGCAGGAAATGTTTTTGTTTTTAATCATATAATTTGTTTTCATCAAAATTTAATGTTTGCGAGTTTGTATTAGCACTAATTGTGAATGAGTATGTACCTTATATTACGGTATGTATGACATACATTTTTCCATTTATTAATCAGTTCATGAAATGGTTTCTTTTTCACTACATTTTCTTTTTTGCTCGTGTTAACCAGCTTTAATCTTTGTCATAGTATGACATAATTACATAAAACAACACCTGTAAAAACTCTCTTCCGAGCATTAAAGAATGAATTCATAGCACGTATTTTTATGTAGGGGAGCGACAGAACAGGGGGAGCCAAAAGAGGAGAAGAGAAGTAAAAAAAAAATGAAAATATAAAAATAAAAAAAATAAAGAGAAAGGGAAAAAAGAGGGGGAAAAGGGGAAAGAAGAAAAGGGAAACAGGAGGCGTATATGGTCACCAATTCTATCTTAAATTTAGGGCGCCAAATCAACTTTAAACTAAGGGACGCCAAATAACCCTTAAACTTAGGGGCGCCATATTAATCTTCAATTAGGGGGCCGCTTCGAATCTTAATATAGGGGGCGCAAATTGATTTTCTGAATTTGGGGCGCACACTCTGATCTTTAACTAGGGGGCTCCAAGTTGACCTAAAACTTAAAGAAACTTAAATTTAGTAGGGGGCCACTTTGTCTTAAAATAGGGGTGCAAATTGATCTATAACCCAGGGGCGTCAAGAGTGACCTGAAATTTTGGGGCGCCAAATCGACCTGAAGCTAAGGGGCGCCAGATTAACCTTAATCTGGGGCGCCATAGTGATAATTTGATAATTTTATTCTAAAGTAATTAACCAGAGATTAAAAAAAAAGAAAGAAAGTCGTTTCATTCACAACACTCAACAGTAAAGACATTTTTAAAAATGAGTAAAGCTCAATGAAAAGGAAATTTCATTTTATATTCATTTTATTTTTCATTATTTAATGGAAAGATATAGAGCTCCAGAAAAAGAAATCGCTAATCTTAAAAATCAGTTATAATCAAAAGTAACCAGAGATTTAAATTAGCCAAATTGTATATACCAAACTGGTTTAACCATTTCAAAGTTGATTGCTCAGCGCGATTTGAATGCGGGAAGCACGCATTCCAGTAATTTACTATTTGATTGCTTTTAGAGCGGGGAAGTTTATCCGATTTGAAGACTATTATACGAATAGCGAGACTAGGTTAGGAATTGATGTGAGTGGCGCGTGTAGAATTTTGGGAATTTTGAATGAACTGATTATCGATGGAGTGACGAACTTCCGAACTGAGTGGGAATCCTTTATATATTGAGCAGTATTAAAACACTTAGACATCTTAAGTCCTCTTAACCTAATATTATTGATATTTCCTGCATGTACAAGTGCACTCGCCTTCTGGAAGAAAGAGAAATTCAAAGAGGTATGGTATGTATCGCCTAAATCTGAGGATGAAAAAAAAAGTGGATTTTTCATTTCATTCTAGTTAACTACATCCATATTATTATTTACAAGATTTACATGATTTAAAATGGAGTTTAAACCACAAAAAGGTAAGAAATGAAAATTCATCCTTAATAGAAAAAGATGTTTTAAGATGGTGGTGAATGAAGAACTGGATAATCATACATGTAGGTACAATGTAGGTATATCTGGGCGCACCTGAACTGCAAAGTCATGTCGTGACCGTCCGATCCCAGGTGAGCCGTGGGATCGGTGTGAAGCACCATAATGTGGATTTGAATAATGAACTGTATAAGAAAATATATCAATCCGATGAGAGCATTCTGATGCCGAAAATTCAATGACAATAATTGCTGAAAACAGCAGCAGGAAGGCAAAACTTACGGCATTTTTTTACCTGCAATGTAAAATTTGAAATATTTCGACAGAATGTGATGGTGAAGGAGTGTTTGAGGGGGTAACCTCAATTATTTTGTATATTTAGTAAGCTTAGATTTCAATTTTGATCGTACTAGCGTGTACACTCATTTTGTTTCAGTGAAGGGGTCAATGTGGCATTTGAATGCTTGCCGTGATACAGCAACATTAGTGCAGGTAATATGGGACATCCAAAATGGCGAGAAATGATTCTGGTATTAGTATGTGGGATGAGTCATAAATCTTCTTTGGGCTACGAAGTTTTTTGGGGGTATATTCAAGTACAATTAATTAATATTAAATAACTTATTGTAGGCCTATATTGATTGTATATGATGAAAATAATATTTAAATAATTTTTAAAAGATATAATATACAAAATACATAACATGGATAACATGAAATATAGTAGTCAAAGGATTTACTGAGGGTCTTAAAATTTAAATGTATGTTTAAGTATTATGATTTTTAACATTTTAAGAACAATTCCAGACATGGTAGAGTCATGTAGAGTTTTTAAAACATACATTTAAATACATGTGCCCATATCATATCAATTCTACTCCACGTGAATGTTAAATCTAACGTATGACATTAAATCTTAACATAAAGAGCGTCCATTATTGAGAGGGGAATCGCAACATTACATTCATGAGTTTAGTGGAAATGCACACGCAGCTGAAAAAACAAAACCCGCGCTAAGTCGGCGGGAAGCGACCGATTGACAATGTGCATGCAATTATTACTTAGCGCACAAAACTCGCCTAAGAAAACTTCCCATTGATCGGTGAAGATAGTGGACATATGCAGTCAGATCTCGTTCCGAGAAATTAAGATCGCTTGGACATGAAATAAATCCATTGAACTTTTATCTTAGTTTTACGTAGGTAAATGCTTCAGACCAGATTGGGGAAAAAGACATTTTGGAAGCCTATAACACCATGTGTGCATAAGTTGTAATCGATCTTTATTTCAATAGATTGATGTCATCTAACGATATTGATATAAATAATTAATAGTGATCTTGTCACATCTTGCGAAGACGCCCGTCCACATTTCGAATATGCATGATTGATTATGCGGAAGAATATTGACCCATCGAGTAAAGATTTGTTGTGTGATAAGTTCAAAAGTGACAGGAATTTTTTTTTTACCAATCGAGAGGAATGTACCATTATTTGGAAAGCTGAGAATTCAAGCTTTTAAAAAACTGCTTGATCATTAAGGTGTATATAATTAATGGCGTAATCGAGGAAGATGACTATGACGCCGTATGAGCTTTATTGAGAGCAAAATTTGCCATATTGGTACAGGAATTTGATCTTACTAGGATTTCGAATTGACACAAGTGACAGGAATTTTTTTCCCTTTGCAATAAGTTATTCCTATTTTTTGAAAAAATTCGGACTCTTAGCGTACTTATTCAAGTTGATCATTTCTTTGAAAAGATAGTTGCTCGCATAATATTCAAAGAAAACAGAAGTGAAATAAAGTGCAATACAGACAAGTCTAATGGCCGCGTTCGCTTTGCGTAGAGTGATAGCGCCCTCTTCCCCTTAATGTTTACAACTGAATTGATATGGTAGCCTTGCACATGCAGGTATATGGGCACTTTGGTAATTGAACGTCAACATTTGTTAATATTGAGACAGGGGGGTTGGTAGAAACTGTTGTTTCTTCTCAATAAAAGTTAGAGCCAGTAGTTATTGATTCATATAAACAAAGATTAGACTGTGTGTCATTTCGTAATTTTAATGCAAATTGAGGCAATGAGCTTAGGGTGGCCATATTACCTGCATGTACCATATTCCATATAGTCCTCGCTTCACTACTTCGATTCAGTAATTACGCCATGTTCTGATTAAAATCAGAAGTCCTATTCAAGTCCCTTGTATCCTCCATAGGATCAATACTGCAGGAACTTCACCCTCATAGCTGATATCTTTCTGTAGGATTTGTCTAATGGCTAATACCTGTAGCGTTAGCACTGTGGTTGGTGAACTTAACAATGCAAGAAGCCGTGGATCACGCCGTGGGTCATACATCTTGTTCTCTTCAAAGATGTCTCTGGCAGTATCACCTTTGATACTAACAGCATCCATTGGGCATCCGTCAAGGTGGCGAACAAACGCCAATACAAGATATGTGATAACACACTGAGCTATGGCTGCATTACACTAATTAGCATAGTCAAATCCGGGAAATACCCCTAGCGCGTATCAATGATGATGTAATGGTTTTGAAAAATATTCATATAAAATCAATGATAGATATTGGAAGAAATTATTTTATACTTTTATAAAGAGTAATCATTACTGCTCCAGATGAGTCCTATTTGAGAGCTGGAATGAGTGCCAGTTGAATTTTATGGAGAACTTATTTCATGGTGTAAGAACCAGAAACCGGAAGTCGTGATGACACTAAATCTGCTATAGTCTCATTCCAGGCTGGTTTAATAAAAAATGAGCCGAAGAATGTCACTTCATATTTTGATGACGTAACGATAATATTACTACCTACTTGTAGCATAAGTTTGAATATTCTCATTATAAACAGTTATTTTTGAAGATTTTTTACATTTTCAATTTTAACACATAACCCTATATGGGTGAGGAATTAGGTTAATGGACCCCTATGGACATGATGGAGTAGAGTAGTGTGTATCCATTAATGCTATTATATGTAGCACTATCAAATTGTAAGATCTTGAGGAGTACAAACTTAACTCTAACGAGGAGCCTGGAATGTGCATATCTTCCAGACATTACATAGTCAGCCAGAAGATCCATAATCTTGAATGCCACCGACAGTAACTTATCATACTTGTCAGGTTTCCTTTCCGAATCCTTCCTCAGGGGGCGTTTCATGAAAGGACTTGTCGGACGTTTTATCCGACAAATTTGCTCTCAGTCAATCAGATGCAAGCATTTTAGCAGCAGCTTATAACATTTGTCAATGAGAATCCGTGAATATTTGTTAAATGAAATGCTCCCCTGATCACTCGGACTGACCTCTCTATTGCTTGCAGTGTGGATATTAAGATCTCAACGAGTACTAGAAAGCCTCATAATATAGAATGACACCAAATATTTTTAGTATGGTATCAGAATGATCTGAGAGAGAGTCTATGTGTACATGGATGAGAACAGATTCATACTCACACAACAAATCCCTTGAATATTAAAGGTATGGATAACTTAGGTCTTCATTTTCAAATTCAGATATATCAAACATCTGCACTAGGTTTTATACACTGTAAAAAATATTTGTATTTTTACACCAAATCTGCTGTCAGCAGAGTTCGCCGAAAAATACGTAACTTATTATAAAAACAGTTTCTGCTGTATATTGACAAATTGTAATGCGGGAAAACTCAACAATCATTATGAGTGCCGGTCTGAGAAGTCTCATTCCCGAGCGTATCAAACTAGGCTTCTTAATTGAACTAGTGGAAACATTACTGCTGTACGGCTGTGAAGTCAATGGACCACGTTCACCCCAAGCTGGGAGTCGTCTTATGTGGTGTTTACACAAAAGTTGCACTTCAGACGGTGCTCCGAACCATCACTGTAGACAACACATACAAACAATACGCTTCTATGGAAAACTATCCCAATATAGGTGATCAAGAAATGCACAGGAGAAGAATAGCGACTTGCTGGTCATGTTTAATCGACCACCATCAGTGTTGTGCGCCAGGCAGCTTATCCATCTATTGGGAGGCCACGCATGGACGTCGGGGGGTGGTAGAAAGGACGCTTGACATACCTATGACCTCATGAACGTCTGGTGCCAGGTGTTGGTGAGGGATGCTTGAGACAGACGAGGGTTCTGAAGAACCTGCTACGATACAGGGATAACTTACTGGAGGTGTACGTATCTATATAGGTGCTACGATCGTTAGGCCAGTCTAATGCCAGACCTGGTAGGTAAGGTTTATATTAGTTTGTCTGTAGAATTTCTCCTGAACACTACATTTATCATTGAGCATAGAATACAAAAATAATAAACATCTCAGGAGTAACACATTTGTTTCAGCGTTATTAGGGACGCGAACTGTGTTACAAGACCAAGACACTCTAATGGGATTCTTTTTTCTTCTCTTTTCAATTAAATTTAGAGGGAAAATTTTATACAGCAATAACTGTTATTTTAAATTACATTTTTGTATGGCGACTCTGCTGACATCACTTATTATTTTTGTACAGTGTAGTACCGACCCTAGCTGTGCTTCACCTCGATGCTAAAACCTGATAGCATAGGACAAAACTTCACGGCCTTCTTTGAACCTTTGTAGTTCCCACAATAAGCCAGGGATGGGTAAAGATACCCCTGCTGGAAAGGACACAGTATCCCACAGTGTGTTCACGTAGTCGACTATGTTAAAACGCTCCGATTTAACGGCGTGGTGATGATTTCACACTGTGATAACGTTTACCACATAATTTTCACATAGGCCTAGTGGTCATCATGGTCATGGTGGTGTTCGGTTTAACACTGTGAATCTACCCCCTCACAATATGAAAATGTAGTTCACGGTGTTGAAACGCTCGAATTTAACAGTAGGAAGATGATTTCAGTAGCGGACGCAGACCGGAGTCACACAATGAACTTACCGGGCCCATGCGTAAACATAATAGAGCCGCATTTGTCCCCAGACAATTGGGCCCCCGAAATGCATTCAGTTCGATTTTCTTGGATCCGCGCCTGAACAGCATTGTGGTTCACATTGTGTTTCACACTGTGGGAAATTGTGATCTTTCCAGCAAGGACTGCTGCTTGAGTTTCTTGGGAAACAGTCTATCCGCAACTAAAATGGAATGGACTTTCAAACGAACTTCAGATTCCTCGATTGACTTGATTTCCTTTGATGTTTGGAATTCCTGTAGGGGGACCTTCGAGAAAGAAGTCGCAAGTTCTGGTGTTTCAAATTGTGCTTTTGGAAGTGCTACACATTCCCAAAAATCTAATGCTCGCGAAAAATATCAGAACGCATCATCAATCCTAAATTCCCTATATCATTATTACATATTGCTAGTGAAACTCCCAGTATTTCGTTTACCCTGATCATCACTTTAAAAAAAAATTGTCATCATCCCCTTTTTAGGAAAATATCTAACAAAAAATCTATCAGCATGATTGTAGATTGCAGCTATTCATGGTGGAGTCCATCCATCTAGGTTATCCTGATCAGCTAGTGCACCGGAGCTTAAACGAAGGCTGATGATAGCAAACTTGGATGTCATCCTAAATGGACTGCAGTAGCTCCAGAACGATGTACCTTCTGCGTCCAGTCCATCTAAAGGCTTCTATAGTGCATGCAAAATGACATATTGGACAATCAACCTAGTATTATACATTTATACAGAAATGTCACCCAAAAAAAATCCAGAAATCCATTAAATAAGATCATTCCTCATCGTCACTACACGATTCATTGTCACCTCTAACCAAGTCAGAGTCCTTCAGTTCTCCTTCTATCATTTCACACAAACTTGGAGGCAGTTTGCCTTTGTAGATCAGATTGTGACGCAAGATTGCTCTGATAGCCACTTCCTCCAATCTTAGCACTGTGGTGGGTGGGCTAACCAAAGCAAGAAATCGAGCTTTGCTCTCCTGGTCGTACATATCTTCCGCTTCAAAGATGTCTCTGGCAGTTTGACCTTCATCATTAACCACATCTATTGGACATCCATGGCGAACACAGGCCAGGGCAAGGTCTTCAAGAAATTTGAAGTATCGCGCATAAGCTACAAAGTAAGCGACCAAGTGGAGAAGTGTATCCCCAGATATCTTATCCTGAAAAGAAGTGTTGTCACAGGATAAGATCTTGCATATCACAAACTTGACTCGTTGAAGGCATCTGGTTTCTATTATAGAAAACAATGCGTCCGCAAATACTTCTCCAAGAAGATTCTTGATCTTGAATGTCACTGAAGACAACCCATCATATCTGTCAGGGTTTTCTACACGAATTCTACCTCTGATGATCCTTACTAGCTTTTCTATGGCTTGCACTGTTGATTTTATGTCAATGGTAGAGCACTCATAAGCTTCATAGAATAGTATCTCACCAAATGTTTCCAATAGAGAATCACTACGTTCTGATAGAGAATCAATGTGTACATGGTTCAGGACGGATTCATACTCACATAATAAATCATGAACATATTGAAGGTAATTATTATCTGGCTCTTTATCCTCATATGATTTAGCTGTCTCGGCTAAGTTTTCTACAACTGTCCCTAGCTTTGATTCACCTCGATGCTCAAACGCAATTGCCCACGACAATACCTCACGGCCTTCCTGCAACATGTTGTCTTCCCACATCAAGTGACATCCAAATCTAGCCAGGGATGGGTAAAGGTATTTCTGCTTGAGATCCTTAGGATATAGTCTGTTTCCTACCATGAAGGCATGGGCCTTTAAAGCAACACTTGATTTCTTGATTGACTCAAGTTCGTCTGCTGTGTGGCATTCATACAGGGAGATCTTTGAGAAACACACTGCAAGCTCTGATTTCTCTGGTCGATTTTTTGGAAAGGCTGCTCCTTGTGGAAGGGATATTGCTCGTGAAAAAGCAGAAAATGGGCCAAAACAAGAGAGCCAATGTTCATGAAAAGTAGCCTGTGACACTCCTAGTATTTTAATGGCTTTGATCTTCTCCTCTAAAGGGAGTTCAGCATCATCTAACGCCACGAAGTAGTCAACGACATCCTTCAACAAGTACAAAGCAGCTACACATGATGGACTCCATCCGTTCATGTTTTTCTGGATAGCTAATGCTCCAGAGGCTACAAGAAGCTTGGTAATAGCAATCTTGGATGTGTTCCATTTATATGGACTGTAAAAACTTCTAGATAAGGCATATTCATCTCGTTCATTAACAATGCATGCATAATGCATAGGAGTGTTGCCCTCCTTGAGGCATTTAGAATTGGGGTTCACTCCATTTTCCAATAAGAACTTGACAGTATCTTCAAGACCCTTCAAGCATGCAATCATCAAAGGGGTTCTACCATCGTTGTCTGGGATATCAAGTTGACCCTTCTCTGCATACAGCTTCAGCACTGCTTCTTCGACGATCCCGTTATATATTAATGTGGTCAAGTCCCTATAATCTTCGGAAGGTTCACTGCTACTACACGCCATGATCATCTAATGTTTCCAGTCAACAAAGTACGGTTACTTTCCTACCAAAGAGAAACACAAAGGGGGGATTAAAAATGGTCGGAGGTTGCATGATATCATCAGGCCTAAAGTAAGATACATTGTATAGGACGAATGAATGAGCACTTCTAAATAGCAAAGGAATAAAGATGCCTAGAAGAAGGGCAGTGGCTGAAGAGAAGAATAAGAACAAAAGCATGTTAATTAACTGAACCCCAAGCATAACTAATACCAAGTACAAAATGATAACCTTCATATACCAAATTGATAAAGATTGAATAAACTTTTAATCACAAGTAGCTCACAAAGGGTAACGCAGTTTCTAAACTCGCCATTCTGCACAGAGCCAAAAATTTAATGCACATTTTCCATTGACTCTGTATTTACTGTTTTATTGAATATCGATATGATAACACAGTCGGTGGAAAATTTGTCCTTTTGACTTTACCCAAGGTTACTCTTGTTTTAAACCTGCCCGTCATCCGATGGTCTACACTAGTTTTTTGTTCAAAGTTGAGCAAAGACTCTATCCTTTAAAAAATGTCATGAAGCTTATCATGCAAACAATAATTATATAAAAAAAAACCTAAACAAACCAACAAAACATTGATATTGGCCTACTACAGATAAGTTAAAAGAAAAGGGGAAACAAAAGGCCCAACATTCAGCAGAACAGCACATCGAAAAAAAAAAGACAACAACAGATTTGATGCAAATGGAGCCACCGGGGCACAAGGAACTCACCAAAGTTTCTGGTCCAAATAGTGATCGCAAAGCAGGGATATTCCTGTGAAGTTTGAAATGTGGTAGTCAAATTCAAGTTTTACACTGGCCTGTTCGATTCAAGGTCAAAATTTACGTCAGGCATTAGTCTAGAGGGGAGCATTGGCACTACTGGTATTAGTTTAGAGTAAGACCCGCCCCCTCGAACTGCTAGAAAATCTATATCGGAGCTCTATAGTCATCTAAAGATATCAAAGCAAGTAGACTTTGGTCGAGCATGTTTGAACTATCTCTGTTTATCTTTTCTTTTTTATTTATTTATTTATATATAAAATATAATATATATATATTATATATTAAATTAACATTAAAGATAGCATACTAATTGCATTGGCGGCGGATCCCGGGGGGGGGGAACGGGGGACGTGTCCCCCCCCCCTCGATTTTTAAAGCTTAACATATTTTTATGTATTGAGTAGTTTGTGAAGCTGATAAAGAGGTAAAATGTATGTCAAATACAATGCTAAATGTTATTATAAGGGAAAACTTTCGGCTCGCGCTTCGCGCTCGCAAACGTTTTCATTAGTTTCGAAGTATGCGAATTTTTAGTGTATTATTTGTTGCACTTTCGGGTGTTTCCGTCCCCCCCCCCCCTCAGTCGTGACATGAAATCGCCGCGCTTGCTTATTGGTATCAGTGACTGATTGTTACGCGAGATAATATTAATTATTAATATATACATGTATAATTGTTTTGACCTTTGATCAGAGACACCGATCAAGCTTGCAGGCTAGGCCTGTACATGTATAGCATTGTGTATGGTAGGGGAGACCGGGGATGGAAGTCACACGGGTCAGTTGTTACAGTTCTCAGTGTGCTAAGATGGAACAAGAGAGGATGTGCTAACTGGCATCTATATACAGCCTACACATAGCTGTGATGAACTGCCGGTCGTGAGGTTTCTCCGTTGTTTTATTAAAAAGTAAATCAACAAAAACCATTTTTTACAGTTCAAAGTAAATTTTTGACAAAAATTGAAATTTGTAATAGCTCTTCCAACTGAAGGCACATGACGATAGTCTGGTATTGTAAATATAGTACATGTATGTCACCAATATACCCCCTAGCCATGCCCTATAATTCTGCCTAATGACTGTGCTACAGTTGATTTCTGTGTGTAAAATCACCCATGGGGTAGGTTGTTACAACAACCTACCCCATGTTGATGTAACAACTTACCCCAATTACATTACATATGTAAAATTACATTTTGTCTCAATTTTCAGGTGTTAATATTTTTATTTTTCTATTATTACTTTTGTCTATTCTAGAGCTCTACTTGATCTACTGTTAACGATTTCAAGAAACTGGATAGTTGAAATTAAAGTATGGTATAAGAGATTTACACATTGTCAACTTACCCCGTATGTTTACATATTGTAACAATTGACCCCGTATGGTGTAACAACCTACCCCGTATATGGGGTAGGTTGTTACAAAAAAATGTCTTCACTAATTAAGCTGTAGTTAATTAGTGTTTACATGTTTTCAAGTTTTATATGCCTCAGGTTTTAGCCAACACAATAGGCTAACTACAGACCCAATATGGAGTGCCTGAGTTCTTTCATTCGAATTATCTGGCCAAAAATGTGAATTTTGTAACGTCCATACCCGGTCTCCCCTACATGTATAGCATTGTGTATGGTAGGGGAGACCGGGGATGGAAGTTACACGGGTTAGTTGTTACAGTTCTCAGTGTGCTAAGTTTGAACAAGAGAGTTCGTGCTAACTGGCATCTATATACAGCCTACACATAGCTGTGATGAACTGCCGGTCGTGAGGTTTCTCCGTTGTTTTATTAAAAAGTAAATCAACAAAAACCATTTTTTACCGTTCCAAGTGAATTTTTGACAAAAAATTAAAATTTGTATTAGTTCTTACAACTGAAGGCACATGATGATAGTCTGGTATTGTGAATATAGTACATGTATGTCACTAATATACCCCTGAGCCATGCCCTGTAATTCTGCCTAATGACTGTGCTACAGTTGATGTAAAATCACCCATGGGGTAGGTTGTTACAACAACCTACCCCATGTCGATGTAACGACCTACCCCAATACCATTACACATGTAAAGTAATTTTGTTTCAATTTTCAGGTGTTAATATTTTGATATTTCTATTATTACTTTAGACTATTCTAGAGCTCTTCACTACTTGATCTACTGTTAACGATACCAAGAAACTGGAAAGTTGAAACAAAAGTATGGTATAAGAGATTTACACATTGTAACAAATTACCCCGTATGGTGTAACAACTAACCCCGTATACGGGGTAGGTTGTTACAAAAAAAAATGTCTTCATTAATTAAGCTGTAGTTAATTAGTGTTTAAATATTTTCAAGTTTTATGTGCCTCAGGTTTTAGCCAAAATAATACGCTATCTACTGACCCAAAATCATGAAAATGGAGTGTGTGAGTACTTTCATTAGAATTATCTGGCCCAAAATGTGAATTTTGTAACGTCCATCCCCGGTCTCCCCTAAAGTGCATGCATGTATCAATGAGCAAAAGCTCATATTTTTGAAGAAGCTTATATCGAGAAATAAACGATAGACTCTAACAATGGACCCTAATCAACGTCCTTTAGGGTGGGATGAACGACTCGCAGATCAGTTGATAGAGGGTCCCTACAGATGAGATGTCCAAAATAGGGTCATCCCTGTAGCTAGAAGATCCAAGAGTTCGCGGGTCTGATAGACCACAACTAGATAGATAGAAGGTTTGTTAGTCCGAATCGGTAGGAAGATCCAATAGTCTGAAGGTTCTATAGCTCGAATGACCAACGGGTCCGATAGTTATAAATTCCGATAGATAAAAAGTTCGATAGTCCAAAGGGACAGAAGGTTCTACCATGTAGGCCGAATCAGCAAGACGGTCCGATAGTCCAAAGAGACAGAAGGTTCTACCATGTAGGCCGAATCAGCAAGACGGTCCGATAGTCCGAAGAGACAGAAGGTTCTACCATGTAGGTCGCGAAATCAGCAAAGACGTCTGATAGTTCCGAGAGACAGAAGGTTCTACCATGTGGCCGAATCCAGACGTCTGATAGTCCGAAGAGACAGAAGGTTTCTACCATGTAGGCCAATCAGCAAGACGGTCGATTAGTCCGAAGAGACAGAAGCGTTCTACCATGTAGCCGAACATCAGCAAGACGGTTCGATAGTCCAAAGAGACAGAAAGTTCTATCATGCTAAGCGAATCGCAAGAGGTCGATAGTCCGAAATAAGGTTCTACTATAGGTGATAGGAGTCCGATTTGTTAGAAGTTCCGATAGACTGACAAAATTTTGTTGTTTGTTTTGTTTTGGTTTGTTCGTTTGTTTTGTTTGTTTTGTTTTTTTTTCCTTTTGTTTTCTTCTTCTTTTCAAAGGGATGTATTCTTTAAGGTCAAGCGTTTCCTCTTCTCTTTCTCTCTCTCTCTCTCCTCTCCTCTTTTTACTAGTGGGGGCAACCTGTTTGGAGGGCGGTTGTCCCCCTAGAAGGGACGATTCAGGCGCGGTTACGGTTAGGCTGTGAGGAACTCACCCCCCCGCCCGTTTAAACAGCATAATCAAGATTATACTCCTTTTATTGGTAAGAATAAAAATCTTAAACTTCGTTTACCAAATTGTTGCTTTTCAAATTATTTCAATAGGCCTAGGGCCTATTCTATGAGTTGAAAAATAGCATAATACCTGCAGAGACAAGAGGCAAAGCACAAGAAACATCAATACCCCCCATTGTTTAATATTTATCATTTTTTTTTTTTTTTTTTTTTGTTAATGGGTTGTTCAAAGTTATTTGTGTTTGTGTTTTTTACTTTTTGTTTTTGTTTGCTTAACATACTAGTCATGTCTTAGCATAAGAACCATTAATGTCCTTTAAGTTAACGGGTACAGGTGAGATACCAATAGTGCGAGAGAGTGAGCGAGCAATAATTAAGAGATTTCGGTGTTGCGATTTCCTTCCTCTATTCTTCTCTCTCTCTCTCTTCCTCTCTCTCTCTCTCTCTCTCTCTCTCTCTTTCTTCTCTCTACCTTTTTCCTATTGTTTTCTTTTCCTTCTCTTCACTTTCCTTCTTTTCCTTTCTTCTATTCCCCTGTTCCCCTTCCTTCCTTTAAAACCATTTTGCTCTATAAATAGGGGGTTGAACGTTTTTCTGCCCCATTAAATAGAGCATCTCCCTCTAGATATGAACGTTTAAAGTTTACATATAATTCATAAGAAATTTATATTACATAGTGAAGATTCAGGAAATATTACTGCAATTTTATATCATATATATCACCATTTGTCCCTTCCTTTGCATCATGGCCTTTCGACCGTGATGAACGGTCAGCATAATCAGCTTAGTGGTAGGTATTCGCTCGGTCAGTCGGGTATTTTAGTATTTGTTCACCCTTTTCTTTCTTTTCTTTTCTTTTTTTTTTTTTTTTTTTTTAAGTTCCCTTTGCTTTGCTTTGTCAGTTTAAGGTGAATTTTTTTGCACCCCCTTAGCCATTTTGGCGTTCCCTTTTTCACCTTTTTTTTTTTGGCGCCTTGCCGCCTATTCGGCGGTCCAGCCCCGTGCCCCCCCCCCCCCCCCCCCCCCCCCCCCCCCCCAGAATGGAGCATTGATATTGTAATGATGCATACAGTTACAGTCGAGTCAATCTGATATGAATCCTGGCATATGGAGCTGACTGCAGATACGCGCATGCGCAACGAGCTCTAGTGTCGCAATGTTGTGCAATACAGCTCTCACAGTAGTCGGCTGCATTGTGCTAGACAAGCTGAAAATTGCATCATTTATGCTGATTAAGAATACATTTCAGAACTTGTTTATCACCAATCATATAGCACTAGACAGGAAAAGTGTATGGTGAGTACTTTTGTCTTTTCAAAATATCTTTATAGGGTATAATTGCAGTGTTCTAGTGCGGAAATGCATGGAGTAGTCCCATCTACTGGTAATTTTGTTTGTATTTTTGTATATTTGTTTGTTTGTGTTTTTTTTGCTAAACTGTAAGACATATTTAGCTCGGTTTACAGATTTTTGTATACTTTATGTATTATGTTACTCTCACTTATGAAGTGTTAATTTCTTGAATATTCACCAAAAACGTGTAAATGGTATAGTTACTACGTGAATCCATCTTTCATATTATCTAACTGTGAGTGTGAATCCAAATTAGTTTTTTTCTCTTCCCAAAACTATACACCAAATGTTGTGAATCATTATAATGAATGAAAGCACCGTAAAATATAAAAACAACAACAACAACAACAACAACATGTAATCCTTCACAACAAATCTGATGATATTTTGAATGGAAAGAAGAAATTAATCTACATTTTTTAACTGTCTTATCGCAAAGCTGTACCAGTAGATGTCCATGCTTCCTTTTCTTCTCATCAATTTCAAACCTTTCTAGACATTGTTAGATGAAGTGATTCCCCCAATAACTATACAACTTTTGTGTTGTGCTTCATGGCATTTCAGTTTGTGATGATATCAACACTGTCCGTGCTCTATTTATATGTTTCCATTTGTTTTGTTTTTTCTTCTTTCAGATTTCACCTCTTGGCATAACCTCTTTATATTCGCTATGATACAAGGTACTACTCCTCATGGAGATGGGGAAGTGATGGGGGAGAAAGATAAGCGGAAATGTGATGAACGACTTGGGAAGAAACTCTCCTACCTGCTAAGATATGGAGCTGAGAGAGAAGGGTTATCGGTGTGTGATAAAGGTAAGAATATGATGCAGTACTAAAGATCCACCATTTTGGTAAATTATTTATTTTATTTTTAGGGCTGTACCCTGGGTTACCACACTGTCCAAAATTATATTTAAATTCTTGAGTAGCTATTATAATAAGTTAAATTTGTTACTATTTTTGTCATTAGATTATATTAAAGAAGGATCGAATCTAGGCATTTTGATCATTGTCGCACCGATTGTACGATCGCGAAAAAGCATACTCACCTGGTAAAACTGTATAACTGTACGCTAATGGACATTAGAGGGCGCTGCACAACGCCGTGCCCCGGGTTACAGTGTACAGCGTGGTGCATCATATGAGGGTTCATTTGTATGACAATATTACTATAGTCCACTCCTGTTGTAATGAGGTGCATGGGACCAAACCAATTTAACAGAATTCCATTATCTGATGTTTAAATTGGGACCAAGAGAATTATTATAAATTCTCTTTGTATCTTTGTATTATATCATTTTACAGTGGCGAATCCAGGTTTAAGGGATAAGTGGCTCGTCAGGCCCGATATGGGGGGGGGGGACACCTCCAAAATCTTCTGATTTTAATATGTACAGTCAATGAGTGGTATTCAAATTATGGGGGGCGCTCATCCCCTGCGTTCCCGCATGGATCCGCCACTGTTTGGTTATCAAATTATGGTTCATATCCCATTTTCTTTTTCCTTTTTTTTAATTTTTTATCAAAAAATCACTAAGTTGTCTTACAACGCGCATATGAAATAGACTTGTATATTCAACAGTTATACCTGTTGATAAGAAAATCAGCATGAATTAGTGTTTAATTGGGTTTAAATTATATATTCATGAAAAAGCATTCTGTACAAGGAACATATTTGTGGTATGATTGTTGTCAAGAGTAGCAAGTTGATGTAATCATGTAAGTAGCCATCTACATGATCAGGGTGTTGCATTATGGGTTAGATGATGGGACAGTTTGAGTAGATGATGACTCAAGGTGATTCTACGCTGTGCTGCTGGTTCATCGTGACTTTAATAAGCAATCATAATTGTCTTCATCATATTTTTACTTCTTCTGATTTGAAAATGCTCAGGTTTTGTCAAGTTGGATGACCTGGTAGAGGTCAGCCTCCTTCAGCGCTACACAGCAGAGGAAGTACTCCATGAGGTCAGGGAGTCCAAGTCATTCAGTGGTAAGAGGAGGTATGAAGATAAGATGGTGGATCATGTCATCTATGTCAGGGCTACTGATAAGAGGAGGATGGAGAGGGTGAGTGTGTATCATTTAGTTTGATTCCAGGGGAAGGGAGGGGGGTGTTTCACAAAGACTACCACTGGGCAATTAAAGCCAAGCTAGAGTTCTTACAGCCAAAATAATGTGAGATAATTCTGTAAGATATGTCCTCACATTGTTCCATTAACATATACATATGCCTACACAAGATTATATTCACGTTTCGATAATGATTTCAAAAGAAATATAGAAAAAATATCGAAACAGTCGGTCAAATTGAGACTTAGAGTAGACCGCTATATCGCCACAAGTCACGGCACAACATACACACACAGATCCGGTACGAATCACGTGCACATGATATACCCGTAGACTTTCCACGTGGCCGTGTTATTCACGCATGTGCTTTGACGGGTGACCCGACATTTGCTCCTGCGACAATTGCTCCGGGCTTTATTTCGTCTAAGATATAGGGTTAGGGTTAGGGTTGTAATAGGGATTTATATTAGGTTTAGGGTTAGGTTTAGGGTAGGGTATAGTGTAAAGTCCCTGGTTGAAGTTAGTCATTCGATTAGTGTATGGAATTTATAGCTGAGCAATTGTCGCGGGAGCAAATGTCATGGATTCGCTTGGACGGGCCGTCCATATACAGATATTATGCTTATTTTGCTCTTTTCTCAGCAAAATCGTAATTTTCTGTAAATTCCTTTGGTGTGTAGTATTTATTTCCTATACTTGAGATTCTGGTATGAACAAGAACGTTTTGATTTCTTTCATCATGACGACTACTCTAGATTATCTTTAAATCATCTAACTGGCTGACGGTGGTTTAAAAAAAAAGAATTTGTATGGGATGCCATTTAGATTGTACATGATATGACAAAACTGTAAAGCCCTTCTGCGTAGTATACTTTACCAAATGCCCTTTTATGCGAGTTTTTATTGGGGGTAATATCAATGGGGGTAATTGATTGATCGTAAATAACTGATTTGGGTGGTAGTTTGCCGGAATGGGGGGGGGGACTCCTGAAGGTAGTTTTCCAGGAGGTAGTTGTCTGGATACAAATTATAATTCAGTTTGCCGTATATTCTCAGAGCCCAGATATTAAACTTGATAATAATATACTAATAGACTGATTTACTAAGAACATGCAAATTTTCTAGAATACTGAGCCCTTGGCTAGAAAGCAGAGGGTGCCATTTTTATAGTCTTTTCTATGACTTGATCGATGATTGAACCTCTTCTTTATGAGGCGAGAGGTCTGACTAGTTGAGTCAACATGTTCTTTTAAAGAGACATTCATTGTAGCTTAGCATTATTTTAAGAAATGGATTTCATTCTACTTTCAATATTTGTTTCTTTTTTTGGTTGTTTTTTTTAGGGTGGAACCAAAATGGGTTTAATATATCTGTGAGCAGTCATTAGACACTGCAGCTCTACATTCTGCCAATAGGCCTTTGAAATGAATTTGAATTAATCTTCAAATCTAGTACTACAATAAATATAATAAATCAAATATTATTTGTATTATTTACAGAGTGCATATCATGAGGACACCAAAGTACCACGCCTATTGGAGAGTTGTATAGAACATATATGTTCCAACATCAAGATTTATTCCCTTGAGGATTGCCCAGATGAGTTTCTTGTTAAGTAAGTAATTCAAAATTTAAATCATTTTACCTGGGGTTATAGTTATTGGCAAATCAAAATACATAACTTTTTACAGTTTGAATTTATTTGAAATTATGTTACAAACTTATCAGGCATGAAAATAATTGAGAGCTAAAAGCCAATATAAATGTGTGTAACATTTTGAGAAGAGTGTCTTATATTAAAATTTTGGGTCGTGGAAAATAAGCCATTTTCAAATTAAGATTTCACAAAGATTCAATGTGGGTGTTTGGATGTTCCTTGGAGAAAAGAGGAAAGTTTCATAAAAGACAAATAAATTTGATTTTGTTGAATATTTCCATATAATCCAGGTTTAAATTTTACAACAGTGTTATTGAGACCAGAGAGTAGGTTGTGAGTTTGAGCCCCAGTAAAGTGCAGCTGATTTCATTTCACTTGATATTGATCTATATTTGCCATAGGGTACATGCAGGTAATATGGGCCCCCTAAGCTCATTTGCCTAATTTGCATAAAATTACGAAATGACACACAGTCTAATCTTTGTTTATATGAATCAATGACTACTGCTCTAACTTTTATTGTGAAGAAAAACAATTATCACCAACCCCCCTGTCTGCAATATTCAAATGTTGACGTCATTACCAAAGTGCCCATATTACCTGCGACGGTCACGACATGATTTGCTTCAGGTGTCCCATATTACCTGCTGGCCCATATTACCTGCATGTACCCTATGATGCCAATTGAGGAAGTTGGGACCTACAAATGTAGTCATATGACAAGAACCATTGGAACTGTAATCGCCACATTGCCTAATATGGAAATAGGGTAGGAATACACTCAGCAAGTGGAGAAGGTGCACAAATTTTTTACATGATTGAATCACACGACTGATGCTTAGAAATGCTGAGAGATGCTATTATTACAACACTAGCAGATAGGTCACATAATTGCATTTCATATTTCAAAATTCAAATTTAGAGTTCTAATTCTTTTTCTTATTGTATATTGGAGATACAATATTTCAATTATTTTCTTGGTTCATTTGTTCCTGGAAATAACACTGCTGGTTTAAATCAAAATCCCAAAACATGCTAAAAATAGGCGGGAATGCCCACCAAATGCAAAAAAGTGGAATAAGCATAAATCAAAGGCAAAATATATTTTTCATTATTGTTCTCACAGTCAAATCATACACAAGCTCAAACGGAGAGGCAAGCTGACAAACATCGCCCTGGAGAATCTTCTTGGTCCGTATATTGAGACGTTGAACCTAGAGGGAGCCCTAATAACGCAGAGGGCACCCAAGATCATCGCCCAACAATGTCCAGATCTTCGACACCTTAACCTGAAGGGTTGTGGGTACGTCATCACGGATCATGTCGTCACTTTCCTTATTAAGGTACGGTAATATATTTCATCAAGGGGTGATCTTTATGAGGTTTTTTTCCTGATTATTCGATGTGTTGGCTCATTGGATAGAGTATCCACCTCATCCTCCTAATTGGGAGGTTGTGGATTCGAACCCTGGCTGCGTCATACCAGACTTTAAAAGATGGAAGTTGCTGCTACCCTGTTTGGTTCTCAACAAGAAAGGGATAGAAAAACGTCGATCTGGCGTTGCTCTATGGCTACAAGGCACAAGATCAATTTCTCAAAAAGAATTTCTGTTTCGGGCAATAAAATTTGGAGCTTTGGAGCTTTTAATGGGTTTCTTTTCCGATTTGAGGCCTGCAATTGTTTCAGTTGGATTTGATTTGTTTTATTTTTACCTGCCCCATGCTCTCTTTAATTCTCTCTCTCCTTCCTCCATTGGTTGTTCGGTCATTCCTTTTAATTTTCTCTTCACTTTTATTCTTTCTATCTACATTTGAAGAAGCTCATTTTAAAAAAATCCTCAGTGATTTTTTGACAGAAATCAATAATTTAAAAAGATTGATTTTGACTTTGAGTTGAAATCCCAAAACACTTACATGTATTCAAAAAGCATTCTTTTGTAACCATAATAAAAGAATATAAACTGTGTAATTTTGATCAACAGCAAGAAAAAAATATGGATTTTATTCATTTGTGTCTCTTTTTTTTTCTTTTTTTCATTCTTCTTTTTTCAGAGGCTCCCAGAGCTTAGGGAATTGAACCTGTGCGGCTGCAATCATGTGACGGGTAACTCCCTTCGTACCTTCCCCAAGCATCTCAAGTACCTTCAAACCCTTAACCTCTGCTGGATCACTGGACTAGGTGAAGGTGACCTTCTCCCGATCATCGAAGGGTGTCCTAGGCTGGAGACAATCAAGTTCTTCGGTGTCAAGATGGAATTCTCTGATGAAGCATGTGTAAGAATAGCTAAAGTGTGTGCAGCGAGACCCCTGAAGGTCTTGTACGACAATGAAAATGTGCAAACTTGATGATAAAGGTGTTATCGGCAATGCTTGATAGAAGTGGCCTTCAGGTATTCATCAAAGGATGTTCTATGCTGTGCAGATAGCGTTATCTGTTGACATTGTGAAGAAAAATATGCATTTAACCCGTTGAGGACTGAGCTCGAATATATTTGGGCTGACGTCTATGGGAAACGTGTGTCATAGCCAAATCAGCTCGTCTCCAACAGGTTAAATGGCTAAGGAGTACACAGATATACCTATTCAATATGACAGAATCTTCAGGAAGCTTAAGCATTACGTCAAGCCCTCGTTTGAGAGATGACCACATTTCGATAGCTGAACTGCGGTATTAGACCCCTGTGTCAAAAAACCTTCTTTGAAGATCCAAGATATTCATTTCCAAGCACTATCAACCCCACATGGCCAGGTAATCCGTGTTATCAACCTTTTCACCTCCGCAGGCTAGCCTGAGCATTGAGTTAAATTGAGTTGAGGGGTTAAATGATAAACACCAGCTGTGATATTACGTAAGAGCAGCTCTGCCTGTAGTGGGCCCTTCAGAATGACATGATTGTATTTGATATTTTTCAAGTTTTCAAAGGCATATTATATTCAGGAATCGAATATTAATTCGTTTTCAATTTTGAACGAAGAAAATCAACCTTGGAATAAGGAAAGTAAGAGAATAAAAAAACAAATAAAAATGTATATATACACACATCCAGATCGTTTAATGTAAACAATATTGCCACCACGTGTGGCCACCTGCTGTGACCGTGGGTGACCTCTGTTTGGACCGGGTCAAGAAACAGATGTTTAGATACTTTAAAAGCTTAAACGGGTATAATGTCCTCAAACTAAGTTTTTCGTCATCGTGAGTGAGAAAGACTTCAGTGGCATACCAATGTCAGGTGATGAAGCTATGTACACAAATGCTGGATGCATTACTGTAATCGTGAAAATATTCGCGGTACATTAATTTTCACGGATTTCGCGCGAAGATTGGCAGGCGCGAATTTAGAAAACGCACAAATATAAATATGAGCATGCTTTTTTTATGCATGTATTGGGTGCATTCAATTGCGTGCTTACTAAAATGCAGAGCGAAAAATTAATTGCACGAAAATAGCAGCGAATATAGTATTTGGACATTTTTCATGTCTTCATCTTGACGTTGTGAAACAAAATTGTCTGATGACAACAGAGGTATAACCACCTACAAGAGAGTTGTGTACAAGTATATTTAAGCCAGTGTTTCAACTCCATGGAAAAAAAAATCATGAAACTGGACTCAAAATTTCCCGGAATTCAGTGGTATTTCCTGGAATCTTTAAATTTTTTAACGATAAACTTCAGACAATGGTATCACAAGCTTGAAGTATGCCTACTGGCCAAAAATCAAGGAATTGTGAGACTTCTTTTGTCTGCGCACCTCCTGAAATAGGGACAAAACCATTTATGCGAGCGCGAATCGCGAGCCAAAAATTTTTTAGCTTTGAAATGAGACAAATAATGTTATATATATATATATATCAAGAATATTTATATAATATTGGATGCACTTGAGTGCAATATGAGATATATTCCATTCATCAGTATGAATATTGCAAGAGTCGAAGACGAGTGCAATATTCATACTGATGAATGGAATATATCTCATATTGCACGAAAGAAAACCAATATTATTATTATTATACGTACAAACCATTTTCCATGGCAACAGCACCGCTACCAGTTTAAACAAGAAAGAGGTTTACTCATTTGTATTAAATCTGCCTGATCCGAGAATCTCACAAAATTAAAATGATCAATCTATTATGACGTAAATTGTTGCTCGGCGTATCCATTGTTATAAAGCTGTGTGCTATTATGATGTAAATTGTTGCTCCGCGTATCCATTGTTAAAAGCTGGTGTGCTATTATGACGTAAATTGTTGCTCCGCGTATCCATTGTTATAAGCTGTTGCACGCAGCATTTTACTGGCTTCGCGGAGTGCAATATTGTAACAATAATGCACTCCTTTTCTCCATTGATACGGGTAGTGTAGACTACATAGGACATACATTATGCTAACAATATTGAACGCCGACAAGCAAACATCTGGAAGAGTATCAATACATGGTTTTAATGTATCGAAAAAGAGACCTAAACGTGTAATAATCAACTTTGTTACACTCAGATATTGTGTACATCTTGATTTTCAGATTTCCCGAAATTTCCTTAAATTATTTTACTCCCTGAAAATTTCCTTTGAAATACCAAAATTTCTTGAAATTTCGTGAATTTCGAGAAGAGTGGAAACCTGGGAAGAGGGTATGTGCCCAGAATAAGTGAGCACTCTGGTTGTAAATCCTGCTTGAAATGTGTATGTCAAAAATTCTAGGCTGAAGGTTTGGCTTTGTGAACAGCAAACTACTAATAAATGATGTAATTTCATTTTAATCGCAAAAGCGTTCTATTTGATTTTGAAAATTCTAGCCATTATTTTAATGACTCTTTTCCACTAATTGTGCCCCATATGAATTTGTAGGAATTCTTAGGGGAACCTTTATGCCTTCACATTTTAAAGAAGGAAAAATCAAAATCTATTTAGAATTTTATTGACAATTGTATCGTGTAATATATAAAAAATAAATCTTTGATGCAATATTTTATGCAAAGAAAAATCAAAATTATATTTTGAGATAATTTTCACATTTGCTTATCTAAGGTGCACAAGTGCAATGAATTGTATATTTCATTTTTTTTTTTTTTATTATGTATCGAAAAAAAGTTGACCATTACCATCATCATTTCAATAAAATGTTTTTATATTTATGTAAAATCGTCTGTAGTATGGTCTCGAAAATCAAAGAGTTACTCTTTTACCCCAAGCTACAATTTAGAATATCGCCATCTTGTGTTGAAATTGGAAACTGAACGAATCATTGTGTGGATATGTAGTAAATTGAGAGAGGGGAGAGGGAGAGTCATAGATGGGTTAGGGGAAAGAAAAAAGTCAGGGAGAAAAGATTGGAAAGAGAGAGATAAAGAGAGAGGTGTAAGTGGGGGAGGAGAGATATGGGGTAAGAGAGAGAGAGAGAGAGAGAGAGAGGTGTAAGTGGGGGAGGAGAGATATGGGGTAAGAGAGAGAGAGCTAGAGAGAAGAGAGTGTAAGTGGGGGAGGAGAGATATGGGGTAAAGAGAGAGAGAGATGTAAGTGGGGGAGGAGAGATATGGGGTAAGAGAGACGAGAGAGAGGTTAAGTGGGGGGGAAGAGAGAATGGGGTAAGAGAGAGAGAGAGATAGAAAGAGAGAGAGGTGTAAGGTGGGGGAGGAAGAGATTATGGGGTAAGAGAGATGAGAGAGAGGTGTAAGTGGGGAGAAGAGATATGGGTAAGAGAGAGAGAGAGATAAGAGAGAGGTGTAAGGGGGGAGGAGAGATTGGGGTAAGAGAGAGAGGATAGAGAGAGAGAGTGTAAGGTGGGAGGAGAAGAATATGGGGTAAGAGAGAGAGAGAGTAAGTGGGGAGGAGAGATTTGGGGTAAGAGAGAGAGAGATAGAAGAGAGGTGTAAGTGGGGGAAGAGAGATATGGGGTAAGAGAGAGAGAGAGATAGAGAGAGAGGTGTAAGTGGGGAGGAGAGATATGGGTAAGAGAGAGGAGATGGAGTGTAAAGTGGGGAGGAAGATATGGGAGGAGAGAGAGAGAGAGAGAGATTAAGTGGGGGAGAAATATGGGGTAAGAGAAGAGAGATAGAGAGAGAGAGGTGTAAGTGGGGAGGAAGATATGGGTAAGGAGAGAGAGAGATAGAGAGAGGTGTAAGTGGGGAGAGAGATATGGGGTAAGAGAGAGAGATAGAGAGAAGAGGTGTAAGTGGGGAAGAGATATGGGTAAGAAGAGAGAGATAAGAGAAGAGGTGTAAGTGGGGGAGGAGAAGATATGGGGTAAGAGAGAGAGAGAGAGAGGTGTAAAGTGGGGGAGGAGAGATATGGGTAAGAAGAGAGAGAGTAAGAGAGAGGTGTAAGTGGGGAGGAGAGATATGGGAGTAAGAGAGAGAGAGATAGAGAGAGGAGGTGGTAAGTGGGGAGGAGAGATATGGGAAGAGAGAGAGAGATAGAGAGAGAGGTGTAAGTGGGGAAGAGAGATATGGGGTAAGAGAGAGAGGAGATAGAGAGAGAGGTTTAAGTGGGGGAAGAGAGATATGGGGTAAAGAGAGAGATGAGATAGAGAGAGAGGTGTAAGTGGGGGAGGAGAGATATGGGTAAGAGAGAGAGAGATAGAGAGAGAGGTGAAGTGGGGAAGAGAGATATGGGTAAGAAGAGAGAGAGGAGAGAAGAGGTGTAAGTGGGGGAGGAGATATGGGTAAGAGATAGAGAGAGAGGTGTAAGTGGGGGAGAGAGATATGGGGTAAGAGAGAGAGAAGATAGAGAGAGGAGTTAGATGGGGGAGGAGAGATATGGGTAAGAGAGTAGAGAGAGAGGTGTAAGTGGGAGGAGAAGATATGGGGTAATGAGAGAGAGAGATAGAGAGAGAGAGTGTAAGTGGGGGAGGAGAGATTATGGGGTAAGAGAGAGAGAGATAGAGAGAGAGAGTTGTAAGTGGGGGAGGAAGATATGAGGAGTAAGAGAGAGAGAGTGTACGTGGGGGGAGGAGAGATATGGGGTAAGAGAGAGAGAGATAGAGAGATGAGGTGAAGTGGGGGAGGAGAGATATGGGTAAGAGAGAGAGAAGATAGAGAGAGAGGTGTAATGGGGAGGAGAATTGGGGTAAAGAGAGAGAGATAGAGAGAGAGAGGTGTAAGTGGGGGAGGAGAGATATGGGTAAGAGATAAGAGAGTGTAAGTGGGGGAGGAGAGATATGGGGTAAAGAGAGAGAGAGAGTGGAGAGAGAGGTGTAAGTGGGGGAGGAGAGATAATGGGTAAAGAGAGAGATAGAGGAAGTTGTAAGTGGGGGAGGAGAGATATGGGGTAAGAGAGAGAGAGGGGGGGGTGGATATTGGAAGAGAAAGAGGAATGGCGAGTGAAGGAGGGTAGGCTAGTCAGGGAGAAAGAAAATTGAAAAGGGGGGAGTAAGAGAGAGAGAGAGGAAGAGAAATAGAAATGAAGGAGAGATATAGATATAAAGAGTTTTATGGGAGAGAAAAAATGGTTCATACACTTTGCAATTTAAAAAAGTTGGGGAAGCATTTGCGCAGTCACATGTGATATTTGGGTAAATATCGCCATCTCTTGCTGAATTATATATAATGTTTGCGCATTGATAATAATTTCAAGAGTACAATTCACTTTTTAACTACATATAACAGGCAAAGTACATGTCGACCTATGTTTCATTTTTATTTTCCTTTTTTTTTTTTTTTCTGGGAGGGGTGTTTGAGAAAGAAATACATTCAATTTCTTAACAGAGCCATGCATTATATTCACCATTATTCTATTGTTTATTTGCTTCTTTGTTAATTTTTAAAACTTCTAGGATTCAGTGTAAATGGATTACTTACCCCCCCCCCCCCCCCCCCCCCAGGATCCGCAAGTACGGCAGTTAGATGACACTATCGAGTTGAAACTGAGAAGTGGAGAAAACGGAATTCAATTATTTTGTGGAAGCTGAAAAGTACTGGTGCACTTTCAAAGTCCATGTCGCTATTCGGCATCACATTGAAGTGTTGTTATTGTTAGCAAGGGCCGAGATCTCATAATGAAAGCTTCGTGGTACGTCATCAAACTTTTTTTTTTCAGTCGTACAGGCATTGAGCAATGTCTCTTTTGAACTTCGCAATAACTTCATGAATTAAAAAAAAAGAGAGCACAAGATGTTGCACATTATCTAAAGATGAAAAGCTAACTCAGAATTAGACAAACAAAACAAAACACACAATAAGGGAATGATAGATTAAAAAACAGTCATTAAGAATAATGGCGTGCTCTTACAAATTTGTATTTTATTTGTTCTTTGACCTAAATTGACATTTTTAAATTTTATATCAAACCTGGTAAATTAAAAAAAAAATACCAAGTGCTGAAAAAAAGAGGGGGAGGGAAAGGGCCATATTCAAAATGATGTAGGAAGAAGTCACATCTAATATGATATGCATATAAATGACGTAACGGCCCCTTTTACTTGCTTTTTTTAACATCCCCTTCTCCCCCCCCACCCTTCTCTCTCTATCTCTCTCTCTCTTCTCCCCCCCCCCTCTCTCTCTCTCTCTCTATTCTCTCTCTCTCCTCTCTCTCTCTCTCTCTCTCTCTCTCTCTCTCTCTCTTCTCTCTCTTTCTCTCTCATTTGTAGGGTTCATTCGAGCGTCTGTCGTCTGCTTGGAAAGTGAAAAGCACGCGCATCTTTTTTCGCGCCTTTCGATAGCCGAGTCGGTGATTTGGCTCAAAGGAGCCCTAAATTTTGTTTGCATTAGGCTTGACACTGGCGATTACATGGTCCCACCAGAATACCATTCTACAATATGCATCCCAGCTTTAAAACAAAAGAGAAAGAGAGGAGAGAGGAAATGGGGTGGAGAAGAAAAAGTACAAGTAAACCCTAATTTGCACTTTGTCAATTTTGATAAACGATTAATTTCAAGTAAAAATTAAAACACTGGGAAAATTACGCCCTTACCAGCTCGACTTACATGACCAACCAACTCCCCCCCCCCCCCGTTCCATTCGACGCCCCTGCCTGGACTGTTGTGAAATCGCGGATCCCCCCCCTCCCCTTCAAATCACCCCGACGTAAAGACAACCAAGAAAATGATCACCAAAGCAAAAAATACAACACAAAAAGGATAAAATGAATAAGAATCTGCAACAGTAGATGAATGGATACCCCTCCCCTCTATAGAAGAAAAACATATGATAATTTGTCGCTTTTCTAGATTGTGGAATGGGGAAGGGCGTGGAAAAAAAAACACATTGTAAATGTTAGTAAAGTGCTTTTTACCTATTGTAAAAAAAATTTGGTAACTGCTGGAAAACTTTTTGCAATGTCTTTTGTATGTTAAAACATATTATATGGAAACTTGAGCACGGTGTTTGATTCCACCTAATTTTGTTAATTTTTTCTTCTTTTCTCTTCTTTTTATTTTCTGGAATGTTGCATAAGTATCATTACAATAATTTGATTATTCTTATGCACAATTTTCATTTATTACAGATTTTTGCTTATTTATTTTCGTCATTATTAAACCCAACATTTTCCTTTATAGTTGGGAGTAGAAGGTTGTCGAATGTCTGGCCCGAAGGTGGCTTATCCAGTCTGTCGTCATATGAAACAGGTGGGAAAGTCATCACGCAGTCCACCAGCCAGCCTTCACGAGCTGCATGCGGTCGGAGATCGACCCGGCTGCATGAGGAGAGGGTGGAAGAAGGGGAAGGAGGATGAGAAGAGCGAGGGTGAAGAGAAGAGGGAGGAAGAGGGAGGAGGGGAGAGAGAAGGAGGGAGGTAATAACGGAATCCTCCAGCCGACATTGTACGAGCTGCATAGTGGAGATCGACCCAGTGCATGAGGGAGGGTGGAATGAGGGGCGGGGAAGGGTTAGGAAGAAAGAGGGAAAGGGGAGAGAGAGAGAGAGAGAGGAGAGAAGGGAGGGGCGGGGGGGGTCATCAACGAGTCACCAGCCAGCCTTCCACGAGCTGCATGGTCGACGAGTATCGACCCGTGCATGAGGGTGGATGGAAGAGGGGAAGGGTTAGGCGAGGGGAGAGGGGGAACTGGTGAGAGAGAGAGGGGAGGGGTCATCACTGATAGTCACCAAGCCAGCCTTCCACGAGCTGCATGATCAGAGATCGACCTGGTGCATGAGGGGTGGAAAGAGGGTAGGGCAGAGAGGGAGAGAGCAGGGAGAGACAGAGAGAGAGACAATGAGAGAGAGAGAGAGGAGATGAGAGAGAGAGAGAGAGCGGAGAGAGAGAGAGAGAAGAGGAGAGAGAGAGATGAGGAGGGGGGGGGAGGACGGGGTCATCACCGAATCCCCCACAGCCAACCTCATACGAGCTGAGATCGAACCAGTTGTAAGAGGGTTTTAAAAGAGTGGAAGGGAGGTGGAAGGGGAGCGATCAGAAGCAAGAGGAGAGGAAATAGGGTCAGGTGGAGTGTGTATTAAACATTTAGTTTCTGGGGGTCCAAATATAAATATTCAACAACAAAAAATAAATTTGATAACTATACAAAGGCTGTACAATTTTGAACTTATAGTTCTCCGCGTCTTATCATTATCTTTGAGTGTCGAATAAAGACCAAGCAATTGCCACAGCTCATGAAACAACAGGGAAAAAAAGAACCAATTCATCAGTGCGATGCAATGTTGACGCACACCAATCTCCATAGACAATCATTTCTCAATTATTGCTTCATCTCTAGATGATCTGAACGCAACGCTATCAAATCATAGAAATTTCCCGAGTGACCAGCTCGGCGTGAAAGGTTACAGCAAAGAAAAGAGGGCGCTCATCAATCAAGTGATTCACAGGCGAGTATAGGTTCAGATGTGATATTAATAAAATTTATTCTTTATTGTATTTCATATTATTATCTTAATCTACAGGTAGGTCTATACAGTCTGTGTCAAATAAAATGGTACAAGTGGAAAACATTTTTTAATAGTATGAAGTTTAATCACAGCCTGCAATTGTTTGGCATTTTCATAAAGCAGGAAGATCAGACTTTCTACTGCAATTTCTTTTCATCACATTTGGTGTTGTAATTTTTGAAATATGACTAGTTTTCTACAATAAAGAAAAATCCATTTTTCGCACGGCGTCCCATGCCTTTGTGTATAGGTTTCGCATAATGGCCATGAAGTGCTCAATTTCGATTTGTTCCTCGTCGCACAAAATTTAGCATAACTTTTGTTTTACGAAAGCAAATTATACAGAACATAGCGCATCAGCAAGGAACATCTTTTGGCTCTATTTTGGTACCACATACACACATTATCTGGAAATATTTCACACCTAAATAATTTTTTTTTCGACTGTACCATTTTTTTGTTTTGACACAGACTGTATAATCTCTTGTTTCTCCCTTCAAATGAAAATCTCTCTCTATATTATATTTTCCCCTTTCTTCAGTCTAGACTCATTTGCTAACCATACAATCCTTTCCTTATTCTGCAACACAATGCATGGTAAGGGACAAAGTATTTTTTTCTTTTTAAGTGAAATAAAGGCGTATATTCCAACATAATCACAATAATAGTGTTATTTTATAAAGAGAACTACAACGTATAAAGAGTTGTTTGGATAACTACTAACTCTCTTTCAAAGGGGTCTACAACATACAAGTTCAGTATTTTTATTAGGATTGCCATTTTGTAGGATTGCCGTTTGTAGTGGGCTGGACATTATAAACCAATTATTGTGCTTATCTAATTTTAGAAGAAAAGTTAGAAATCATATCAGTTTTAATATTGTTTATGGTCTACATTAATCTGCGCTGAAAATAAAAACTCTTATATCGAATCTTGATTACAGCGGAGAATATTAGAACCATAAGGAGATTAAGTATGAATGGATCAGATTGTAAGTTCGTACAAAACTAGAATTTCAACTAAATAGAAACAGAAAATGGATTTATTATCAAATCATAGGAGATGGATAAACGAGAAATGGGAGGGTCTACCAAAAAGGAGAACCGTAAGGATAAAGGGGGCATAAAATGTCATCAAGTTAGATTGAGGACAACCATATGAGAGGGTATTAAATGGTTTTGAGTCATTTATCAATGTCGTACCAGCTCAGGACCAACTGAGTCGGTGTATTAAATTCATAGCTTTGATCACTGTGATCATATCCACGCGCGGCCAAGAGACATTCATTAAATCTCCATATTCATTCGCTACAATTACTCTCAGATATGTATCAAGTATTACCCGAAAACAGGTCCCTCTTGTCTGCCTTGTATTTCACCTTTCTCCATCAATTTGGGTCAGAATTCCCCGGTTTCGAAATTCATCAAGGGGACATTTTGGAGATAAAGACAGGAAAATATATATGTGGGACCAAGAAATGGATGGCTGGTGATTGTCAGGGTACTCCTGGGCCGCCGGTCTCAGGGGAGGACGGCATCACATAGCACCCTGTCATACGCGGGGCTCCACTTAGGCGCGGAGGAACAGGTAGAAACACAGATCTATCAAGAAAGAAGAAAATATCAATTTACACGATATTATCCATCACTGTCGAGCGGCATGCTAACCCGTGCGGTCCCGGGGTAATACTGTGAGGTCTGGAGAAATGAAATTCTCACAATTCGTTTATTTTCGTTTTCTTGTTCAGTGAGTATTGTTTAAAACTTAAACATTTCATTTTGATATTCGTTAATTTTGGAAGTAGATCACAGGGTCACCCCCCCCCCTTCTCCAAAAGAATTGATGGACAGGGGGTTAATGTCCAAATTTTAAGGCTTTATTACCTCTTTCGCTGCAAAGTTAAAATTGATATGTGAAATATTAGTCTCCAACTCGAAATGTTCAAGATAAATGCTGGAATATAGGCCTAGATATACGTTTCTATTTTTTTTTTATGAAGCTTATTATGGCCCCGAGTTGGAGAAAGGAGCGAGAAAAGAAAAAAATTACAGCGCCTATGAATCAGGCAAAATGATACATGTAAGAGGAGATAAGAAAATCGAAGAGAAGGGAGAAAGGAACGAGGAGAACGAGAATGAGAGGAGAAGAAGAGAAAGAACGAGAGAAAGAAGAGAGAGGGGGGGGGAGATGTGGAAATAGTCTCCGTTTTGTAATAAATTATGAATTAAGCACCCACTATTTTCAAGTAATTCCCTGCCAAAACTCTTGTATAAAACAAGCACATGCACAAAAAACAAAAACAAACAATGAAACTCGCCTTTTTGTAGACAATAGAGTGGTCGTTTGAAACTAGAACTGTCATCTTTTTCTTTTCATGTATTATTTCTGCAACATTCTTAATTGCACCCCTTTTTTATATCGTCATACACTGTACCATAGAATATTAAGATTGATACTACACTATCACTGCATGTCATAACAAAGCTAAAGTACAATGAAGTAAAAACTCTTTATACGCGGAAAATAAATGGCATCAATTATTTTCTTTCGGTAGACACAATATTTGAATAATGCATTTGTAGTTGTGCTCTATATTTTTCTTCGATTTTATATTAATCACCAATGTTTATCATAATCAAGGGGCAGCGTTTAAAGGTACCCTTACACAAAAATGTCCTGTGGGTATTCCTATGTGATTTCTGAATGTCCTGTGGTAATTTCATATGCTATTTCTTAATGTCCCTGAGTATTCCTATGGTAATTTCTATGGTGGCAATAAATATCATAGAAGTACCCATAGGAAATACACACAGGAAAAGGGTACCATAAGAATACATACAGCAGTGCTGTGGTATTTTGCACAAATACCATATGTATAGATGGTATATGCCGTATGGTTTTTTTGGCAACAATACCATATGTAATCGGTATTTCCATGTATAATGGTTTTTTTGGCACAAAATACCATAATGTTATGGTATGGCTGTATGTCTTTATTACACCAAATACCATAGGTATGGTATTGCTTTTATGGTTTTTTGGGCACAAATACCATATGTATTAGGTATTGCTGTAATGGTTTTTTTGGCAGCAAATACCATTGTAATGGTAATTAGTCTGTAGATGTTTTTTGTGCAAAACAACCATATGTGCATGAGTATTGCTGTATGAGTTTTTTTTTGGCACAATACCAGTGATGTATGGTATTTTTTTGTTTTTTTTTTTTGCAGAAAATACCTAATGTATGGTATTGCTGTGATGGTTTTTGGGCAGAAATACCATAATGTATGGTATTTCCCGTATGGTTTTTTGGACACAATACCATATATGTAGGTATTGCTGTAGTGTATTTTTTTTGACACAAATACCATATGTAATTGCGTATTGCTGTTAATGGTGTTTTTTTTTTGGACAAATTACCGATATGTAGTGGTATGTGCTCGTAATGGTTTTTTTTTTTGGCAGACAATCCATATCTATGGTATTGACTGTAACATGTTTTTATTTTTGGGACAAAATAACCAATCGTAATGGTATTGGTATGGTTCTGTAATGTTTTTTGGCAGCAATACCATATGTTATGAGTGGAGATTGCTTTGTCATGGGTTTTTTTTGCACAAATACCATATGTTATGGGTATTTGCCCTTGGTTATGGATTGTTTTATGGCTAACAAATTACCAATATGTAAATGGTTTCTGTCTGTTAATGGTTTTTTTTGGCAGAAATACCATAATGGATTGTATTGTATGGCAGTTTGTTTTTTGGCACAAATACCATAAATGTATGGTAGTTTCGTTGCGGTTTTTTGGCACAAAAGTACCATATGATATGGTATTGCGTGTGTGGTTTTTTTGGCACAAATACCACTTAGTAATGGTATTGCCTGTGTGGTTTTTGGCAGTAGCGGTACCATACACAGTACATGAGAGCAAGCACCATAACAGCATTACCATTACAGCAGTACCATACAGCAGTAACCACACATCAGTACACAGGCAGTACCATACAGCAGTACCATACAGTAGTACCTTACAGAGTACCATACAGCCCTGTACATACGCGCTACCATACAGCAGAAATCATACAGTAGTATGTAGCTCTAGGTATTCATTGTTGAAACTTTAGCAAAATACAGGCCTAATTTCTCAAATAGATTGAAATGACAGCCATGTCAGATGTTACTTCTTGTTAGTACCAACCAGTTTTAATACCACACAGAAGTACCATACAGCAGTACATACAGCAGATACCATACAGTAGTACCATGAAGCAAGTAACCATTAACCAGTACAACCACACAGCGTATCATAACAGTAGTAATGTAGCTTTAAGGTATTCACTGTTGAAACTTTAGCAAATAACAGCTTGATTTCTCATAAATGAATGACAGTCATGTCAGATATTTTTTTTTTTTTCCTGCTCAATTTTTTTTTTTATGTAGAAATTCCATGAACCGTTTATTCATGTGTCACAGTCATGTTGGGTATAGTAAAGGGTGGAGTGCGTACATTGGAGGAAAAATATTCACATTTTTTCACATAGCATGAAATGAAATGATATACAACCATGAGTTGTGGCAATAACTCACATTGTAGATAAATTCAAGGCTATTTGTCTGTGAAGTTTCAACTTTGTTATGCTCATGCTATGCTATGCTAACGCAAATATAATTTGAGTGGAGTAGGGTAAGGGTGGGATCCTACGGTCGAGGCACGTGTTGATAGCATAGGGAATTCCATTTTTTACTTTTTTTATTCTTTGTTGCATTATATCTTTCCAGTCTAATTGGTCTTAATGGTTGATTGATATATCATTCTCTTTGGATTTTTCTGGTTCTAGACAGATACAAAGTAGATTTTTCAGAACTTATTTAATCAATAAATTAATCAATTAAACATACTTAATGCACCTATCCTCATAGACAATGCATTGGAGGCATCGAAAATTGCACATGCCTGAGTGCAATCTATATTACATAATTGTGTTTTTCGCCATTTTTTTGCATGCATGTAGATACACAATTAAGTGGAAAACAAAATTTCTTGCAGATGAACATTGTTGTAATTTCTTGCAAAAACATTGTTGTAATCCAAGTGTGAAAGATAGGGATTATATGCCCTTTTTGCACTATTAAATTTTCTCCTTGTTGACACCCTGTAGCGTGGTTAGAAAACGTAATTTTGTGTTACAAGTTTATATTTTTAGAAGCATAGTGTCTTTATTAACACATTCCAAAATGATCATTTCATTTGGTACAAAGATTAAGATATCATTCGCAAGTAAATTTGTGAACATTTTAAAATCATTTTCCAGTAACACTCTGTATAGCTTTTATGAGAACACCCTATACAGGCACAAAAATATGTTAATCATCTTCCTTACAATCCTGCTTTCAATAAATATAAACTTTTATACGTGTTTTGACTTACCACTAATAAACTAGAAGATCTTTGATTGTGACAATGTAATTTTACAATTTTTTTGTGCATGTTTACGCATTTTGCAACCCAACTCATGACATGTGGTCTTAAATCTGCTTACACTCAAACGGCACGCGGAATGGGAATATTTAAGACTCGAACGGAATAGGCGTCCTCAATATTTGTATACCCAAAATTCGAAATAGAATGATCTATTTCACTATTATACAGAAACTAATGACAATTTTAAGTTAAAGTTGGAACAAATAAAAACATATTCCACAAATACATTATATCGACCTGAAGACATAGTTAAATCGTTAAATAATTGTATTTGTTATTTGTTTGTGAGCGCGAGCGCGAGCTGTAAATTTTGCTTCATAATAACATTAATCATTTTTCACTAGCTGAATAATCACTACCTAAAAAAATACAATTCCGAAAGCGCGAGTGAAAATCTCATTAATCAACGTTTTACAAAGATTATGTTTTGTAATCCCTTTCTGAATATGGTCACTTTCTATAACTATACGGATCTGAAAACAAATTATTTAAAGAAGTTTAAAAGTTTATTTCCATTCACATTTGGGGAAACAAAGTGGGGCAAATTGCAAATCTATCCAAAATACTTAGAAATAAAAAAAAAATGTGAAGCTTTTAAAAATCAAGGGGACCACGTCCCCTGATGTGCCGCCAATTTGGAGGGAGAATTAATTAATACACTAGACATACGTCTGTAACAAATAAAAGAATAAGGATATATAGGGACCTGAAGAAAGATTATTAGTTTAAATTTATTTGTCTGGGGTTTTTTTGTGGCAAGCGAACGCGAGCCGAAAGATTAATTTTTTAAGTTTGCATTTGAATACTTGGTAAATTTTTACGCACACTGTGCTTCTTGTCTGTCTATTAATTGATAAACTATATATGTTTTTAAGCTCTGAAAAATCGAGGTGGACGCATCCTTCCAAAAAGCAAACATCGAGGGGGGGGGGACTCGATCGTGCCCCGTCGCGCCGGCAGATCGCGCAATCCTACCGTTTGAGATTGGCCAAGATAAGTTTTGGTTTCACAACGGATAGATTTTCTAAGGAAAGTTGACTAAGTGGTTTTGCCAAGTACGTGATTAGAACGAAATGGGAATTATATTAGACCCAAATGGTATGAAATTTTGAGCAAACTGATTGAAAGGAAACATCCAACACGGATGAACCAAACGGGCATTAGTCCAAAGTGGATTTATGTTAGTTTATCTGCTGAGTTTCGGTAGTCGTATGGTATTCCTTGGTACTTCATGTGGTACTATGGTAATTAGCTCATTTGCAACAAATGTTTTTTGTTCAGCAAAAATCAGTTATTTTTGTGAAACACTTACCTCATTAACTAGTAATTCACTGCATATTAATATTTTCTTTTAGGAAATAATATTTCCTAAACACAAAGACATCAAGAGCGATAGTTTTGACATTTGCATATTATTAAGAAATATAGAAAATAACTAACTGTGACCAACAAATATTTTTGCTAGATAGTGGAATATATACCAGTGTAATGGCATCTTCGGTTGTTGCAGCAGTCCGGTGATACGGCCGTGTGGTAATCCGTGTTAAACGGCGAGTGGTGTTCCGGTCGTAACGGTTTGTGGTAATCCTGGTATATCCTGTTGTGTGGTATTGATGTGGACCATACTTAGTAACTCCATGCGTGGGGGGTTACTATTTTTGCTGTATGGTTCTGCTGTATGTACTTTCTGTATGGTATTTGTGCCAGAATACCATAGGAAATCCTGGTGTATTTGTGCCAAAAACCATAGGAAAATCCCTGTGGTATTTGTGCCAAAAAACCATAGGAAACCCTATGGTATTTTTGGCATGGTATGGTTACTCCTGTATGGTATTTTTGTTTGGTATTCGTGCCAAAAAACCGATAGGAATCCTGTGGTATTTGTGCCAAAAAACCATAGGAAACCCTATGGTATTTTGGCTGTATGGCACTCCTGTATGGTAATTTAATGTGGTATTTGTGCCAAAAACATAGGAAATCCTGTGGTATTTGTGCCAAAAACCATAGGAAACCTTGGTATTTTGCTGTATGGTACTCCTGTATGGTATTTTTATGTGGTATTTGTGCCAAAAAACCATAGGAAATCCTGTGGTATTTTGTGCCAAAAACCAGTATGAAACCCTATGGTATTTTGGCTCTATGGATCCTGTAGATGGTATTTTATGGTGGTATTTTGTGCCAAAACCATAGGAAATCCTTGGGTATTTGTGCCAAAAAACCATAGGAACCCTATGGTATTTGGCTGTATGGTACTCCTGTATGGTATTTTATGTGGTATTTGTGCCAAAAAACCATAGGAAAATCCTTGTGTATTTTGTATGGTACCATTGTCTGTAAACCACGATATTTTTTGTAAGGGTAGGGTCCATACAGGGTGTCCCCGAATAAAGTGAAACCATAATGGCGGTCGTTTTATTTATTTTGTGTGTGTGTGTGTGTGTGTGGTGTGTGTGTGTGTGTGGTGTGTGTTGTGTGTGGGGTGTGTTGGGTGTGTGTTGTGTGGGTGTGTGGGTGTGTGGTGATGTGGTGTGGTGGTGTCGTGGGTAATGGCGCAGCGATAGAAATTTTATTGAAAATTCATTTTAAAGTTCAACATTTCTTCTTTCTGATGAAATACACTTCGAAAAAGCCATGTATTTATTGACAAGAAAAAAAAGTGTTTGAAATTAAATTGTAAAAATGAGATTGCGCAGACGTTTAGGGCAAGACTTCTAAAGACGCAACTACATGTAGGCCTACCATGCTGAATCTGAGCTAATTATCTACGAGTGGCTCTTTAGTATTGTATTATTAGGTGTCAATAGAAATTGCAAAAGATGGACTTTACTTAATTACGCATAACTTCAAAAGTCGAAAACTAAGAGAATTTTAATGAAAATAACATCATTCATAACAATTAGGCCTAAAGCACACACTTCAATATCACGACCCAGGGTTCGCATTGTTTATTAATAATACATACTTCGCCTAGCATTAAAAATATAAGCGATACCAACAACAAAATAATCACTGTATACCTGTCTAATTTCCCGCACACGTGACCATCATGTCCACCAATCGCAAACGATGTTTCATTATTTGTCGTTGATTATGATGTATCACATCTGATTGCCCAACAATCCCTTCCAATTACAAACCAATAAATAAGAGGATCGTTATCATAGCCAATGATCTGAGACGATTTAAAGAAGCTTGTGGTTTGCAGGATACGAGACCATGAGTAAAGCATGCAATCATTCCTCTATACGAAGTTGATTCGTCAAAATAATTCCAGCTATAACAAAATGCTGAGAGATATACGTGCATGGGAACGCTTCTCCTTGCGATGTCTTTTCTACAAATAAACAAACATTTTAGTTATATTTCATAAGTTTTTAAAAGTTGTTACATTTCAAAGGCCATATACTTACTTCAGCCCCTGTTATGACATATCATAGCAATTGTTTAAGCATCTCAAACGGACTTATATATCTTTTCTCTCCTCCATTTTCACATCATTGTCATGATCATTGTGATGGTGTGATTATGTGCACTTTTAAATAATATCTTGTTATTGTGTGGTTTAATTTTTTTAATCATATCTTCTTCATTACCACATTTTACTCGGTAATATATAAAAGCTGACCATGGTGGGAACATTCAGTTTCTATTCATTCATAACGATAACTTTTAAATGCTTTTTTTCTTCTTCTTTTTTTTTTCCTTCTTCTCCAAAATAGGCTTGTATAAATAAGATATGTGTAATGAAAAAGCAGAATAGTAAATACTGAAGAAGAAACAGAGAATATGGTATGAAGAATGCTGCTAAGCGATCTACCAAAAACACATATCCGTAAAGAAATTGACAGTTTCTATTTCTAGTTTTTCCCCCAGTTCTTACGTGTTCGCCATCTGGGAACCTGCAATCGGCTGGCATTGCCCGATGATGCGGCTCATATTGGGCGACGGAGTGTGACTAAGACCCTCTGTCCATGATGTATTACCTCTTCAAACGGTTGTGAAAATCCTACAAAATTAATGACTCTACTTCTCAATTCGGATTCCCACTTCTCGTATTGTGCATTTGTTTTGTATGTTATGCGTGCGTGGGACTGTATTCCTTGTTTGATGATTTAAAAATGTATTTGCACTTTTGCATCCTACACCTATTTGAATGTCTGTGTGTCATCCTTTTGGAATTGTCATTTTGGAATATAATTTTTTTTTTTTTTGTAATGGCCATCAGTTTATATCAGTCATGTCTTGACAATATCAGAAAGCAATTATATAAAATCATACCGTATTTCATTGTGTACTTTTTTGAAGACGCGAGACACTAATTAAAAATATATGTATATATATATATATATATCTTCGTATTTTCAGGATAATAAGTAAATCTCGAGATCAAAACCTTGCCTACCATGATTGTGGTTTTTAACTTCCTTTTAGGGATGCAGTAGAGTGGAAACTCGTTATAACAAGATCTGATATAAACGAGGTTCCTAAATTATAACGAGGTAATTTTGCTGGTCCCAGCTCTTTGTTTTCTTTTGTTTGTTTGTTTGTTTGCTTGTTTATTTGTTTTACCCTGAACGAGATTCCCGATATAATAACTTCTATGGTCCCAACGACCTCGTTATAACGAGTTTCCACTGTATATACCCACCCCCTTCTTCTTCTTTTTTGTTTGTTGGGAGGGGGGGTGCAAACTACGGCTTTTCGTCTCATTCAATGGGTATTACGTCAATGAAAGATCTTATTTTACCCTCAACTCCTTTTTCTGGAAATGATTTTACATCTACCGTAGATCGTTATTCCGACTTTAAATGTATAAAAGAATTTGTTATGCATGAAAATCGAATTTCATCTTTTTTAGGTGAATATTATTTGAAACAACATTATGGATACATGGGACGCGGAGCCGAGGGAGGCTGGGGGAAGGCGGGGGGCTTTAGTCACCCATTTTTTTTCATTAAACGTGTCCAAAATCGTAAAAACTACCATTTATTTGTAATTTCTTAGCCTGTTCAGCCTTCCCACTTTCAAAAACACTCCGCGGCCCCCGTGGCGTAAAAATTAATCTTCTTTTGGGCGTTTTAAGATCCAAAATTCAAAATAAAAAGAATGAAAACACTCATCTGTTTCAATTGTTTTTGACAAATCAAGAGTCTGATAATAGAGTTTTCTTTTTATCAATGGTTCGTAATGGCTGTAAGTAAAAAAAAAAAAATTCCTTTCTTTTAATGCAGTATTCATTGATTCTATATCTGATCATTTGAAAATCTACAACGATTTCAATTCTCCACTTTCATTAGGATCGTATTGTTCCAATCATTCACTACGTAATTACTTTATACAACATGACCTACGTCATCATAATTCATCTCAGCTAAAAAGACATTAACTCACACTTTATCAGGGTTGAGGCAGGCCCTTCTAGCTCTCAAAAAAATTATGCAATCATTCACACATGATAACATGTTGAGACAGTGGCGGATCCAGGCGGGGGCGTAGGGGACACGCCCCCCCCCTATTATTTGAAAAACACTCATTGACCATACATATTAAAATCCAAAAATTTCGGCGGCGCCCCTTCCCCCTGAAATCTGGATCCACCAATGTGAGATACTATCATTACACTTTTCTATATATTACACCACATTCTAAAAATGAAACCATGTCACGTGTCATACTTCGAATGTAGATATTATTTAAGTAAATGTCGTTTTGAATTTGGTTACAGCTCGTTGTTCCGAAGGTTCATTGGTCCAAATGTTTGATTAGTTCGAAGATTCTATTCTCCGAAAACTAATAAGTTTTATTCATCAGAAACTGAAGCAACACCAAACACGAACCCTATTTCATTTCCGATTAACATAATTAGCGACACATATATTTTATTTTGGGACTAATGAACCTTATTACGTAAAATACACTTCCGGAATTACGAGCTTTATTTCAATTCTTGGAATGAAGAACCATATTTCCTCACCTGACAATAACCAGCCCTCAAATTATTGCAATAAATTTTGGGGATAAACGAACCTTATTTCAAGTTCGAAAACATATTATAAAAGTAATAGCAGGATGTTTTAAGCTCTTACTAGTATTTCATTTTCGGTATTTCGAAGCTTTGGGACAACGAGAAGCCCCTGTGAACGTTTTATCTGGATTAATACAAAATAAAAAATGACTAGGGGCCTTTTAAGCCCCCATCCCCCTCCCCTTTAACCACTTCATTTATATTTTTAAATCGCTTAAAACCCAAACAAAGTGCGTTCATCATGCTTTTCATCACACACTGAATTTCCCATACACCCAAACACTCAAGTCAAAAGAAACAACACAGAACACGTTTTTCTCTAAATGGATTTTTATTAGAGATCTTTTAAGATCCATAAGTAGCAAATATTAAGTTCATAATTCATATTTCTCCATCATAAATCCTTGTCTTCAATCCACAATCTATACCGTAACGGTTGTATAATCCAATCTAATAGTATCTTACATTCCAGGATCAATGCTTCTTCTCTTCTGTTCTCTTTTTCGCGCATTCTTACCATCTCCATCTCTCTTTCTCGTCATTCCCAACACTTCTTTTCTCATCTCTTCTCATGTAAACTCTCAAATTCTTTACTGTTGTGAAAAAGTATTGATCTAATTTTATGTAGCATCATTTTATGATTACTTAAAATTAAAATGGGTGACAGATGGACAAGCATTGAAACTTCTCAATAATGATACTTGAATTAGAGTCCTTGTGTTATTTACATTGTTTGACAAAGTTTTAAAAACCAATAAAAATGGTGAAATGAGTTTCAGCCAGAGGCTTATAAATGAAATGTACCCACTGATTTAAAAAATATAAGAATTAGACTCACCAATTTTTGAATGAAGTGAATTATAGAATATTGAGATACATGTATGTATGCTAAGAATTAATGCTAAACACAAGTTTGTGGCCACTTTTATATCAAAGGAAATGAGGCAGCAATAACTCAGCAAGTCAACCTTCAAATTAATTTGTTTTTTAAAACATAAAAAAACAAGAGGAATACATGAAGGTTTGATGAAAATCCCCCAAAGAAAAAGAAGTTATGAATGATCAAAGTTTCGATTTTGTGACGTCACTTGAAAGCTGCTCTCTTATTTGAATTCTATAAAATGTCTTTTCTTTTTCAGCCCACTTGAAAGCACCCCGCAAAATGAAATATATAAGAATTTATATCTTCATTGATCTCCAATTGATTTTTCGCCAAAACCATCATTGATCAAAACATATTTCCAATTTTACTGCTTTTATTACCAAAAAAACAAAAAATTTATTACCAAAAAAACTTATTATCGGGCAGACTGAATTATATTTCACACTTTATCCGTTTATAATAACTTAATTAATAAAATATATCATTATAATATTGAATGAACTAAAAGGCAACAGTCAAATACTGCACTTTTCAAATCATAAATAAAAACATGATCAAACTTGTGTTATATGATATTTCAACAGTCAACGAAAAATAGGACTACATTACTTTTATTTTATTTTTAACAAACGTACCCACAAGCTAATGGTATTTTATCAAATATGAATAAGTGATCTTCGTCTATTGGATGCACACATTTTCAATTTGTAGAGGGTATAAATTATGTTCGTGAATATTCATAACTTTAACTTTTTTATCTCCTTCCATTTATCAATTTACACAACAATGCATTGTGCATTGCAAAATGGTATCTTTAACCAGAATATGTCACGGAAATATAATTAGATATGTCTCTTTTCTGTTCACTTTTGCCTAAATATCATACGTTCTAACATAATCCATTTGTATGTTATTCCTGCTGAATTGTTTCCACATTAAGTCACTGCAAGCATTGATTCATTCCTTAAATCTTGCACCTCTCCCCAACTCCCGGCCATAAGTCATTAATATCGCCAATCATTTGCCATCCATTACCTGTCATCATCGTTTCATCTATGTCCCTAATTCATGGTCCGCTGAGCCGCTCTGTATCTTCATCATAATCATCATTATTATTAAACTCTATATTTACAGAATTCTCCTCCACAAGAACATAATTCTTCACAATACTGGTATTAAATCTTTAAATCTTTAGCAGTTTCAACAAAAGAAAATAATAACTCATATGTTGGATCGTGACGTCATTTTTGGCGTCCAATAGTCATCATTAGTTTTTCACTTGTGGCGACATTTTATGTCTAATCCCAAAGAGGGAAATTGAATGAACGCTGGTTGACATTCCACCGTCACGTAATCAGTACTAGCAAATTGACGTGACCTCATATTCTGTGTATACGTCATCATATCAACATAAGTAAAAGTCACGTGGTGTGGTCCAATTGGAACTGTACACAATGAAAGCACTATAAAAACAATTCCCTCTGCAAGCGATATATACATGAAAACTTGATAACAGCTTCCTTTCCCATAGAAATTCGAAAATCATACATTTTCTACAACATCAGTGCCGGTACAGTTCTCCATATTGGAAACGCTTTTTTGGCGTAGCCTTCTTCAAAATGGCGTCCATTTTCCTTCTTTTACACCATGGGTCTACACAGGGTCGACATGCAACATACCCGCTTCATTTTGGACATATTTTCGGGATCACAAGATGTTTTTCTCAGGTATGATAACTTGGAATCCAATATGGCGGCATTCGTGTGCTGGAGACCACGACCCGGATGCAGTTCGACATACAACGCGTTTCAAAATGGCGTCGCTACATCATCGGCTGCGTATAATTTCTCCTGGGATCAATACCGCCCATCATGGTCATTGCGGACGGATCATAAGGGAACTGGCCGTTCGTTCGGCCCATGTATGACGTCAAACCATTCGCGCAGTAGCGAGAGTCCCTCATGTATGATGTCATATCGCGTGTATACGGCGTCGGTCTTGTGTTCGGGCGAAAGTAGCAGCTGCCGTAGTTGTACTGACCGTCCGTGGTCGGGTAACTAGAGTAGGTGGTATCGCCTGCGATCGTGCCATTGGTCATCGTGCACGGGGGAGCTGCCAGGTCGGGAAAGCCGGTGGTGTTGGGGTTGATGAGAGCGCCCGTGTTGGCTAAGGATGGGGTGCCGTTGTCAGTGGAAGCTATGGGAGGTGTGTTGGCGTTACCTACGGACGGTGTGACTTGCTGCTTCTCTACGTCACCTGTACACAGAGATTGACGAGAAGGATTATTAGAAATCATGAAGTAACCTTTTTTTTTTCTTTTCTTTTTTTTTTTCTTTTACAAATGCCCTTCGCACTAACAACAAATTATCAAATTAAATAAATCAATCACTATCAGAGAACAACAAAATGAAGCAATATGGATAACGAAGTTATGGTGATATGATATTTCGTACAAAATAATATTTTTTTATAAAATATCAAAATAGGACTAAGGAATCAAGCGGGAAAAAATGTGCATCACAAAAATTGTTTGCCAGGTATAAATGAATTATCAGATTTGACAAAAAAAGCAAACAAAAAACGGAAGATACGAATATATGAAATAAAGGTTCAAAATATAGCACCGCCCGAAAATTAATATTACATGATTACACTCCGTCAAACCCAATTCACTTGAAGGGATGTAAACAGGTAATATTAATTTTAAGGCGGGAGTTGGAGAGATGAGTAGAGAACTTACTGATGTCGTTCTGATGTTGCGATCTTTGTACTGGACGACTTCTTGTAATTCCTACGATTTGCAGCGAGCTTGGACGGTGGTGGTTACGGGCTCGTGGCCCGTTGCCGTGGGGCAGGATCTCAATGATGCTGCAGGAAAAAACAGAAAGATATACAAATAAAGACTATTAAATACGCAATTATCCACGTCCCAAACGGTGTTAAAAAGAAGCATAGAAACGCCCTTTCTCTCTACAAGCAAGATACGTTTCTATATGCAGACGAGATTCTCCTATAATACGTGATTCTCAATGACTGAAAACTAGCACAAACACAATTTTTTTTTTTTACTTATTTTATTTTTAAAGCATATTAAGGGTTTCCAATTCGTGAAATACAATCAATCATGGACACGTTTTAAAGGAGTGGAGAGGAGGATGATAATTAGGCAACACAATGTATTATCAAATTAGAGGGCATATTTTTTTTTCAATGGACGAGGAATAAAGTATTGTAGTGACAGATTCATCTTTAGAACCATTATCGTTAATGGTGCAAACAATTGAATCCTACTCAAATGGCAAAACATAACTTTTGGAATAGAATAACTCATCTGTTACTTTTTGATATTCGGTCTGCCCAAGATTAACAATGATAACAATAGAAATAAAAAGAAGTTTCCCTCGATAATTTTTCATCCTTACAAAATCATAGAGCTTCAAAACAAACAACCCAAAAACAAAACAAAAAACCTTGGAAATCAATTACACCTTCACATTCATTCAATTTTTCTATTATCATTATTCATAAAAAGATGATGATTTCACACTATAACCATTACAACTATGGCACAATGACTGATAGGGTGTCAATGTTGAATGGTGCAACAGAGAGGTGCTAATCACTTCTACCAACATCACAGTACCATCCCATGGGTGTCATACATGAAACATGATATGCTACCAGTCTCTCGGTATCATGGCTTGCGGGGAAAGTTCAAAATCATGACTAACACATTTTTATGTTTTCATGTGACGTTCTGAGCTGGCTATCTCTCGTAATCATATTGTATATAAATTCAACAAATACAGTCTGTTTCAAATAAAATGGTACAAGTGGAAAACATTGTTTTAAGTATGAAAATTATTCACATTTTAATAGTGTTTGATATTTCCATAAAGTAGGAAAATCAGGCTTTCTTTTGCATTTTTTTTCCATCCCATTTGGTGCTGTAGATCTTGAGATATGACCAGTTTTCTATAATCAGGGGAAAAAAAATGTACTTTGCGCATGTTTTTCTATAGGTTTCGCACATAAGAGCCATGGATTCAGTGCACCGAAACAATAGATTGTGTAATTTCGATTAGCTCATCGCCGCACAAAATTTAGCATAACTTTTGTTTTACAAAAGCAAATTATACAAAACAAATTGCATCAGCAAGAAAAATCATTTGGCTTTAAGTTGGTACCATATTCAAACACCATTTGAGAAGATTTTCATACCTAAATAATTCATTCCGACTGTACCATTTTTCTTGACACAAAGACTGTATAGAAGTAAAATACTGATATGCTTCCGTAAAATCATTCTTTATGTTCAGAAATTTAACAAATTTAATTGGATTTAGTTGCAATATAATTATTGTTCATGCGTTTCTATCTGCAAGGCCCTAAATATTAAAATGCCACTTTGGCGACCCGATTACATAACAGAGAATTGGATTACAAAATAGAGTAAAGGCAACATTGCGTCAATGAAACACAGCAAAAATATCTCTCAATTATATAAATTATATTGTCAGCTTTAAATGTATGCAGAAAGATACGGACTGGTTAAGAGAAGCATAACGGGCAAATTCAATTTGATATATTCTAACTACATAAATATAAATTCAAACTATTCTGCAGGGAAGTGACACAAGCAAGAGATAAGATAATGGTTTATTCAAATCACTAGCTCTATCCACCTCGAATAGATCATCACCAAATCAAATCAATTTCACATGCAAACGCCAAACAATAATTTCGTCACTTCGTAAGTTTACATGAGAGAGTGTCTACATTTTGCGATTAGAAAAAAGGTAAAATTAAAATGGAATAAAATAATATGAAAATAATTTACCGGGGGCAGCTGTTCTTGTAGTTGGATGTAGCTACCCCCAGATCTCGGCACGGACCATAACTGAAAATAATACAAACCAAAAACAGCCATTATAGGAGCTATTTTTAAAAAGCATTGCTGAAAATTAGGAATACACATTTAAATCATATATTTTTCTTAATGAACATAGATTGCATGAGCGTATAATGTGGAAATTTTGAGGGGATTAAATAATATAAATCATTGCAATTGCTTAAAAATATATTTTTATGCATAACCGTAATAAATGTCATTTCATTACATATTTTTCAAAGTTTTTTTTTTAAATTAACAAGATATCTAATTTATTCAAAAAGACAATCTTTATTAGAAAGTAGTAGCTGTTGATTCGGTGATCTCACTTGGCAAATACAGAAGATGTATTTAAATATTCATTGCTAAGGGCCTAATAGTTTTAAAAGCAAAACTATATAATATATTCCAAAGTCCTGATCAGGGTAGAAAGACGGGTCTCTTCATGCACTTATGTCAGCTTAAAAACCTAATTATTCGACACAATTTCATTGTTACGTGGCATTATGCCCTGTTATTTACAATGACTAAAGGTAACATGAAAAAATATAGACTGAAATGCACATATTACGTAATAAACACAATTTATTACCTAATATAGAACCAAAGTTGTTGATTTTTTTTTCTCTCTTATTTTATTTTATTTTTTTTATTTGCTTTTGTAAATCAGAACTCACCAATCATCAGGATCACACTCTCTGAAGCCTTTAGCAAATGGATTGCTGGCAATCTTCAACTGTGTTATCTGTTATAAGAGCAAAGCAATACAAAAAAAATAGCATTCTTGACTTTATGATGACTAAAATTTTAGTTAAAATCATCATTAGACAGTGGCAGCTCTAAAGCACATTTTTAATCCTTTTGACATTTTTTTTACTGAAATAGTTATTCTTAAAATCTTCTATTTGACATAATTATGTTTTACCTTGAGAATATATTCACAGACATTACAACACTAGGCCCATATTTTCTGTATAGAGGGATACTTCTTTTCTTCTTCTTTCATTTGAAAGAAGAAATTCTTCACCATATTGTTCATACTAATCACTCCATCTCTCCTCACTCACGATTGCACGTATAACATCCATACCAAGGTCAAATAATGCCTCAGGCAGGTTAACATACATGCACACAACACGATAAACCAAATTAGCACTGTCATTGAGATGTAACATATCCCGCAAGTCACGTGACCTTCATACAACCAATCACGACCCATGATGGAGTTAATGCATTCGATGAAAAGCAAGTGAAGAAGTTATGTAGGCGCGAGGAAGTTTTCTTGTCCTTCATGTAATAGTTTGGTAGTTTTAACAGTTTTAATCTTAGGTTTTAGGGGAGATATCGTTTAGTATTTTCTTGAATAGGGCTTGATAGTGCGATACTATCTTCAACTTTATTGCAGTTCGGAGATAACCACTGGATATATTATTCTGTATTATATTCCACATTATATTATATTATATTATATTATATTTTGTATTATATTCTTGATCCAAATGACGAGGCAAACTATCACTTCCACGGCAAGCGGGATGTACACGCTATCTCTCCTCGGCTTTGCTTCGGAGGATATAACTTATCCAGCTTGCCTAGGAAGTGATAGACTTCCCATCATTTGGGTCAACGGTGATTATTTGCTTACTAGCTTGATAATCTGTGGCAGTTAGTACTGTAAAACTATTGAGAATTCATTTAAATTATTACCTATTTGAAATAGTATACTTTGGAACAATAGACTTTGGTTTCGCTCTTTGGTACCCACTATGGAACAAAATCAAAACAGATAAGGAGACTCATCTTCTTTCAGCCTGAAGCAACGAAGTATAGGACTAGGTTTATATTATTGAGAGATACACATGCAGACATAGGCGCCATGTGTAATTTTTGGCGCGAAATGTGATACAATATCTTTCTCATCTCAGAGGCGCATGGGATACAGCAGAACATTATCTGATATCGTCTGCAAATAGTTATAAGGGCATTAGACTCTATTCAAATTATATGCATTAACGTCCTTTTGCCTGTAAGTAGACGATATTTAAACCAATAGGTTTGGTGTGATGAGTGATGGTACTTGGTGGAAACAAAGGGGTTGGCCCCGGACGGGTCGGGCGGAAAAAGTAACCGTTTAAGAGAATAATTCCCCGTGGTGGAAAGGAAAAGAGGTTGTTTTGTGATTGGATAGGGGGTTTTAAGAAAAGGGGATCTTCCTCTTCTTACTAAATCCTTTCTTCACTTTAGATAAAGATCAGACAGGGCTTAGTAAGGGCGGGATCAAAGGAGGGTAGAGTTTGAATTTCATGAAAATAATTTGTGAGTACCAAGATGATAAAATGGGTACCATTTTAAAAATTTGAAGAAGGAAGGTTTTCTTTTTTTTCTTCTTTCTTCCTTTCTTTTTTTCCATTTTTTTTAATAGCTTTATCGTGTATGCTATTTTATCATTACAGGATTTAATCATTGTTGCTGTTTTTATTATTTTGGCTCTGGTGGTTATCACAATGATTAATTAAATTAGATTTTCGATTCCTTAAAGGGAAGCTCTGGACCCAAAATAAGTTGCTTTTATAAGAAGCAGAAAAATTAGAAAATAGACTACAACAAGTTTGAAGAAAATCGGACTAATAATAAGAAAGTTACGAATATCTTTATGATGCACAAACATTGATCGCTATACCAAATTGGCAACACCTGTGTAGTCACAGGGGCACAACTTTCTATGCATTTTTTATATGGTTTTATGATAAATTTTCATTTTATTTGTTAAGAAACTGCTTTCCTCAAACTTTGGCCAAGATATATTGATGGCAATATGTTATTGCATCTATTTTTTTTTCATAAAATGAGAATTATAATGACATTTCAAAAGAAAAGTGATATTTTTCATGAAATTCTACATTCATGAATATCTTTTTTCTATACTGACAACCTACTTAAAATCTCTGTTTTTTGTATTTCTAGATGGGGTGCTAACTTACAATATATGTATAGATGCAATAGCATATTGCCATCAATATATCTTGGCCAAAGTTATGAGGAAAACAAATGAAGTGAAAATTTATCATAAAACCATAGAGAAAATGCATGGAAAGATGTGCCCCTGTGACATCACAGCTTTGTGACAGAGTTGCCAATTTGGTATAGCGATCATTTTTTATTGTGCATCGTAAAAATATTTATAGCTTGCTTATCATTAGTCCGATTTTCTTCAAACTTTTTAAATTCTGTTTTTCAAATTGTTCTGCTTTTCATAAAAGAAACTTATTTTGGGTCCAGACCTTCCCTTTAACATCCTAAATTGCCTTTAACTATTCAAAAGTGTGTCTCTTTAAAAAAGTTTTTAATGATCTTATGATTTTGTCATGGTAATTACGCAAAAGACCGTAATATGTTTTAAAAATTATGCCTCTTCAACTCCTCAAATCGGGGGAAATGTCGTATTCATGATAGTTAATACGGTTTCCACTTTTCAATTCGGTATCATTCCGTGGAGCAGTTCAGAAATATATTTTCCAGTCAAAAATTTACCACATAACTTTCCCCTTACTATCAGAATGTAATAATGCAATAAGGTCCTATATACTAGCCGACTGTAGCTCCAGGCTGTGGTTTTTTCTTGCTCCGATTCTTGCCCAGTATTTGCTTTTTCGATCGGAGCTGTATTTTCCCTTTGCACTTTTGGGGTTAAAGGTCAAAGCCGAGTTGCAGATGCAAGTTCAAACGAGCACCCCGTTGAATGTTAATGCAGATAGCCCTAGCTTTATGGTCGGTCCATAACAGGCTCGCTTACAGACAAGTACACCTTCAATATATACATTTAGCCATATAGGCCTACACAACCATATAACCTTATTTGGTAACTTAAATAAACACACTCTTCGTTGAACTTGACAATATATTTAAATTGGGAATTAATTCTATTATGAATAATTGAGACACAAACAATTAAGCAAACAATAATAGAGAAATGGATTAACAAATTTTGTCAAAACAAACTTGAATGGTTATGTAAGCTCTTTTCGCTCTTAGGAATGGTTCATGTTCCAAATTCACTTCTTAAAAAAATACAATCCCACAAGTTTAACAACAAGTTCAGATAGTACACCATACGGTGCTCTAGTAACCAGAGGGTTATAGGTTCGAAACCGAGTTGATGTGCTACCATCGTTTTTGACTGCCAAATTCCTATACATGGGACTTAAGTAGTATATAACGACGCGAAATGTTGATAAAAAACTAAAACCCTCTGAAAATAGAGATTCAAATTGACCCAAATATGGGTCCATTTGAGCTATACACCATTCCAGGTCAATTGGTATGGCCCCAACAGACCCATTATGGTCCATTTGACCCATTGTTTTAGAGAGAGAAGGAAAAGGGACTTACTCTGTGGTTCTGATATGCTGTTACTGCAGTGAACTGTGTCTCCGAGAAGATAAAACATTTGAAATCTCTCTCGGGAGCGTTCTCAAAGTCCTTCCTACCGCTTACATGAACAACGTGGAAACGAGGTTGGTAGCGATGCATTGAATTCAAGATTATCTACATTACATAAACGAAAGGGGAAAAAATACATTTTAAACAATAAAAATGTGTATATTGTCTCGGAGAAAATCAAACATTTGAAATCTTTCTCTGGCGCATTCTCAAAGTCCTTCCGACCGCTTTATAACGTGGAAACGAGGTTGGTAGCGATGCATTGAATTCAAGATTATCTACATTACATAACAAAATAAAAAGAAATAAAAAAACATTTTTAACCGTAAAACTTTTATAACGGACATTGATAACAAAATGTTCTTTTAATTGCTGTTATATTCAAATTATTGATAGTTAAAACAATATCTATCCTTGGTTCAACCAAGTCGATTTAATGTTCATTGTCCCGATTGCATTGTTTATTCTAATTCATTTCAGAGTTAGAGATATTTTCTGTCTGTTGTGAGGTTATCGATTATGAATTTCGTATCGAAATATGATCATTAAAATTATATGGCGTATCATTTATATCGACAGTGATGAATAAATCATATTTGTATAGATATATAATTATGCAGAAGTGGAATAGCGGACTTACATCGTCATCATCAAGAAGGCTATTTGTGAGTTTTTCAAATAAGAACATTTGCTTCATCCACAGAGCATGCACAAATGCATGAGTTATGTATCGGAATTCAGTCATCAAAATTATAGCGTCTATCATTTATATTGATGATTGAAACATATTCATAGAGATAAAGTTTGTATAAAGGGAAGAGTGGACTTACATGTCCGTTATCATCAAGAAGATTATTTGTGAGTTTGAGTTTATCAAATGATACAATTTGTTTCATCCACATTGCTCCGCGGGCAGGGGAGTCAGGATGGACGTGTATCCTCCCAGGCATCTCCGGGTCGGCTTTACCTGCCACCAGCCAACTTGAACTGTGGAAAGCATAGCGGTATCTCTTATCATCAACCTGTGTATCAGATAGGGAAAGAGAGAGAGAGAGAGTAGAAGAAAAGGGAAAGATAGAGATGTATGGATGATGAGAATGGTAGATAGATACACGAGGAGAGACAAATCGTGAAGAGGAACGGACAAAAGAAGAAGATGGGAAGATGAAGGTGATATCGAGAAAAGCCAATTAAAATAAAGATAAGTCTGTTCCAAAGTTTTAAAGATAAAGTTAGTAATTTTAATTTATTCACCCTTTGCTATCAAAACTTTCGAGAGGTTTAATGGAAATGACTTTTAATATTTCTAAAATTAATATACAAATAAATGCATTGTGCATAGTGCTGAATAGTAACTTTTTCGTAATGCTGATGGAATACATTATTTTCTCACACGCATTTTTGTTGGTGAAAAAGTTCATGACATCTATACCCTCGTTCAGACATTTTATGATTTAGCAGATTTTCTGACTATAAGCATATTTGAAAAGAGTATTCATGATTGTGTGCAATCGAATGATATATCAAGAATATGAACCTACCGGGACAAAGTCCATCATGAGAATGTATTCAGCTATTGGGTTCATCCCTGATATCAAGAATATGAACCTACCGGGACAAAGTCCATCATGAGAATGTATTCAGCCATTGGGTCCATCCCTGATATCAAGAATATTAACCTACCGGGACAAAGTCCATCATGAGAATGTATTCAGCTATTGGGTCCATCCCTGATATCAAGAATATTAACTTACCGGGACAAAGTCCATCATGAGAATGTATTCAGCCATTGGGTCCATCCCTGATATCTTCACTTGAAACGTAGGAAACATCCGCCTGAAATACGGAGGAGAGAAAATAAAGGTAATGATAATTAGCGTATCAATCAATCATAATTGTGTAAAATCAAATAATAATATTAGCAATTTTTTTTTTAAAGAAATAAGTTTTATTGTAACTCTCATTGTGATAGATCGAATGGCTCAATCTTTATATAAATATGTTTATACTTTCTATGTATTACTGTGTTCCCTTCATACTGATATTACTATTTTGCAACTATGAGTTATAGGGGTCTGCAACCTACAAGCTTCGCTTTTCAGCAGTCCCCTCCATGACCAACATGTTTAATTTATGCCCGTTGTACTTGTTATTTTTAACTACATTTTCTTATGTTTCATGAATATACTATGTACTATGTAATTACGTAATTTGATTTGAAATGTTGGAAATAGAAATAAACGAAATGAAATGAAATGAAATTAATGAAAATAGAGTCTGAATAAATATTTGACCCAGGAGGGATTCGAACCCCGCCACATCACACCTTTATCTGGGAAGGATATAAAAAATAAATATATTCGTAATTTATCTTAGAGATCACAACCAGTTACGTCACCTATTAGTAGTATTGATAGGCTTTGATTTGATACGTTATCATCTGCTGAAATTATTACATTCTGCCTAACTTGTTAATTTTTTTATATAAAAAATATCATTTTTAATGAATGAAGAATAAAATTTTATTCGTTCAATCAAGGAGCTTCAACTCCTTGATTAAATGCGTTAATATTTCATTATAACGTATACAGTGTTTGATTGAATTCGTTCAAAATACGAAGCTCTTGTTTTATTATATTCATCGTCAAAGCTAGGTTATAACTCAAAATACAGGCATAAAAATAATATGATCATAACTTATAGATATTTGTTATTCTATTGTCACGTTACGAGTTAAAATATTACTATTCCAAACCTATCAACATCTTGTCGACGCCAAACTCTCGCATCTTTCATCTTGCCAACTTTAAATAAAGTGTCAACGGGAAAGTTATATCGCTTGAACTTAAACTGTTTCTCAGGATTTGCTACTGACAAGCAAGCACATTCAAATCCAGTTTTGTTTCAATAATTGGTTGTTTGTTTGGGTCACATTCTTGCGTCAACCTGAATATCTATTTCATATTTCGTGGACTTGATTTTATGCTAGCCCCATGCATACCAAATAACATTTGCTATTAGATGCATAGGCCTGTGTTATAATGAAAACGCTCAATGTCTTTATACACGTATTGGTACTGTCGTTTGTGAGCTGCTTTGCGCGCGAAAACACTTGCGCCAGAAGTTGACAACAAATTTGTCAACGTCAAATTTGGACGTAACCCCGCATCATCAAGTGCCAGTATGAGCTTTTGGATATCGTCGATGAATACAGACGACAGAATGAGATCTGGGAGAGTTCTTGACTACTTTCTGTTCGGCCAGATGATTTATTCCTTTTGGCATGACCGTATTACATTTCTTGTGTTATTGATGATGCAGAACGCCAATGTGAATGGTGTGCTCTTGTAAACTTTTTGTAGAGAGAGAGAGGGGAAAAGAGATGACGAAAATATTTCGTTACCCAATAGATATTCCGTATGTTGCATCTCTTGGCTCTTCTATTACAAATTTCGCTCTCATACAACTTTATCATTATATGAAGAGTTTCATTCCAAAAGGGACTAAATCCACTTTTGGAGATTTCGAGTAAATCACTGATTTTTGATTTATCACTTTACCGTGAACCATATGACTTAATTTTGGTACACATGCTAGTACAATTGCCTTAGACCATTTTAATAACAATTTTAAAAATCTGGCTAAAACATTTTATTTTTTATGAATTTTTGAACTTTCAATTTCTATGGATTTAAGTCCCTTTTGGAATGAAACAGAAATTTGAAACATCAAAATATTTTTTTCCAAAAAAAAATTGAAATGCGATCTTGGGCATTTTAATCCCTTGTACTAGGTGCATATATTTAGCTTAAAAAGTGAACTTTGGTCAAATATGGATTTAGTCCCTTTTGGAACCAAGCTCTTCATTTTGTTGATTCAAAATACTTCCTAAATTATTTTTAAATGAGGAGAGGCTATATTCTAAAATCATCGAGGGCTTATGAGAAACAAAATGTAACGATTACAAATTATTGGCCTAATTACGATTTCGTCTATCCTTCAAAACGTTGAATGGCACAATAAATGTGATTTGCTAATTCCCTAAGTGATAAGACAGCGATACTTCGAAACTACATTGTCTTTTAAGAAGGAATCCCCAATCGCCAAGAAAAACGACAAATGACTCATAAAATACGATGTACTCGAAAATGTTTCTACAATGAATTGACGCAATCGGTATGTCATCGGGCAACATCCCTGCCCGGCTGCCGAAGCTCCCGGGTACGCCTGAGGCTAGTCATGACCTCAGGTTCCGTAGCCTTAGGGCAGAGAGCGGTGACAAGCAAAGGACAGGGAGCTATTTCTTTTTACAGATATTCAACATGTTCAATAAAGTGTGTTATAAATCGAATGATTTCCTTTTTAAAGTGACTATTGATGTAAAGGCGTGATTCATTGCGGTTGATTTATTTTTCTGCTTCTTCAAGATATTCCAGCGTTTAATGCAGTAAGGATTGGATTATTTAAATGTAACACGTTTTCAGATGATGTTTAGCTTATCATGTTTGTTTGTAGTGTTTTATTTTGTATTTTAATTATTGTTATTGTTCTGTTTTTGTTAGTTAGTTCGTGTGTTTTGTTTTCTTTCGGGTTTTTTTTTTTTTAATGGGGTGACTTGTAAAAAAAAATGGACCGTTTGAATGTATGCATAAATATATAATAGACAATTTCTTTTAAACATAAGCCTCGTGCGTCTAATTATCGATAATGTGAACAGAACATATTTTGTATTTAAAAAAAAAAAAACTAAAGTTGTAAAGATATTTGAAACCAGCTGACGGCGTTCTAAAAAACATTCACGAGATAGACATTGGTTCAACACATACATACACAATTAGAACAATGGAGTTTAATTATATAGAAAAAGTGTCTAAAACTATATCATGAAGAAGAACGTATAACTTTCACAATTATATTGTGAGGTGCCAATGGCTGCTGATGATGACGTTTGTCTGACTACATTAATAACGCTACTAAGAGTCCATACGTATAAACAATAAGAACAGATGAAATTCAGATATATTTATAGAGGGAAAAATGAATCTAAAACTGTAAAGCTCTCTGTGATGAGAAAGAACGTATATAACTTGAGAGTGTCAACAATCAGATTGTGAAGTGCCAACGGTCGCCAATGATGACGTTCTGTTGGATGTCTGAATGCATTCATGGGACAGACAGCAGGGGTAATACTTAGCTGTCATCAGGATCAAAAACTAAGACTACTCTACCAACGAGTGACAGAACTATCTTCTACTGGAAATATATTGAGGTCCATGCACTTTCACAAAACGGTGTATTTGTGCTTTTACTGATTCGTCCTCTCCACCCCCCCCCTTCTTTCTCTCTTCTCTCTCTCTCTCTCTCTCTCTCTCTCTATCTATCTCTCTCAATGTTTGTTCTATACTCCATCATATAACATATGTTACTTTTTTATATATATACTTCACCTTCCTTTACCCATCCATCTCAAAATAATCAGATAAATCACAGTTAACCGTACTTGCCAGATAATGAATTGAAAAAAATAAATAAATAAAAAATAATGCATGTTTTGCACAGTGATATAGTCAAAAATTAAGCAGTCAAATAAATTCAGAAGCATGAATTCACTACACGATCAAGTCAACAATGATCAAACAAGCCTATCAAAACTATGGGCACACAAGCTGCCAACAATACTTTATAATCATTTTAAAACTCATCTAATTCTAAAAAACATTGGAATTGTTAATGTCATTAGATACACAACTCGGGTCCAAATAGGAAAGATGACTTAGGTATACACGTGCATTATATTATACATGCAAAATAAATTTACCCTCGTATAATTTGTCTACGATTCAAGCAACATTCTTTGAGATCAATTGACCACAAAACGGATTTCTAACACTATAACAGTTTCCCGCTTTATGAATTAGCTTGATGACAAACGTCGTCTGCTCAGCACGATTAGTATAGCGTATAATGACTTAATCGAATTACGACCAATTAATACAATTTAGGTACAGAGACAGAGATACAGCTTAAGGACGTCAGAGGATAATTCTTCTTAATGAGCTCTAAGTTTGAGGGGGAAAATGCAAGATTTTTACTGCGATGTTTAATATCGTTTTTTTTCTTCTTTTTTTTTTTTTTCGTTTTTACGGTACCCGAAAAATCGTTATCATATTTTTTCAATTTTCAGACAAATATACATTATTTTAAACTCAATTTACAAATATTTCAAAATACATCATTAGCTCAATTTTCATCAAAAGTGGATTTGGCGTCTTTTGGAGTCAAACTCTTCACGTGTATTTAATGTATTCAAATGTTGGGGTTTTTTAACAATTATATGGCTTATTATTTATTTGCCATGTAATTTTGAATTGTTATTTGCAGTTATGAAATAAAGGAACCCTGTGGAAGGGGAAAATTAAAAAAATAAAACAAGTTATTAACATACTAACAAAGTTAAGAATTATAAAAATGCAAAAAAAAAAGAAATATTCTAACAAATGTTTAACATATTTGGAAGTCAATTTGACAAATCAATGTGTGGAAGCAGCTTAGCGTATTTTTATTCGTAAAAGTCATTTTTTTTTTCCATAAAAGTCGTAAAAATACGTTATTAACATACTAACAAAAATAAGGATCATAAAAAAATGCAAAAAAAAAAAAAATATTCTAACAAATATTTAACATCTTTGAAAGTCAATTTGACAAATTAATGTGTGGAAGTAGCTTAGCGTATTATTTCTTTTCATAAAAGTCTTAAAAATACGTTATTAACATACTAACAAAAATAAGATTCATAAAAATGCAACGACAAAAATATTCTAACAAATGGTTAACATGTTTGAAAGTCAATTTGTCAAACTAATGTGTGGAAGCAGCTTAGCGGTTTGGTTTTTTTTTTTTTTTTTTCCATTAAAAAAAACATGACTGTAGGGCCCAATTCTAAGTGAACGAATGTTGAATGTCTGCCTTTTTTTTTCCTTATAATTTTTCTTTTTTCATTACTTTTCTTTCTGTATCATTGGCAATTTCACAACATGTCAAAATCCATTCTCTCGCAATATCTTCGCGACCCTCTGCTTCAATTGTCGGCTAATTTACCAAAACGAGACGAATCTTTCCGCTTTGTTACGTAACATCATGACAATAATATTGATGGTTTTAAACATGTGCGCCCTTTCCCTCTGTTGAAACCTTTATGGGGTTTTTGACAATTACCACGAAAATAGATATAGGGGCAGACAGGGGAAAAAATAAGGTATATATTGACCTCAATGTCTTGTATGGTTGATGTATAATTATTAGTTATCCTGCAGGCATGTATGAAACAAGGAAAAATTGTTTGCGTAGAAAATGAACCTGATTTATGACGATAATTTCTTCATTATTGCTGTTCCTTTTCACATGGGACTTTTTTTTTGTTGAAAACTGCATTCTCGATGAGGATTGATAAAGGTGGGCGGGGGGTACTGAAAGTAATATTAATAACTCGATAAGCCTATAGGCCTATAGTGTAGCTTCTGTGCTTTTATTGTTGCCCCCAGAAATATATAGGCTATTTGCTTTTGTTTTACATTTATTTGTTTCTCAAATCTGCTTATACTGGCAAAGTAATACGTTCACGTTAATACAATTTTGCTTAATCATGTAAAAAGACTTTCTGTTCCCTGTGTAATATATTAGATAACTCTGACATCATACCTTCCTTTCAAGAACGAGATCTAATCAAACTTTACTTCAAAAGTGACCCTGGAAATTATTAGCGTCTTTGAGGCCACCGTAACAATCGAATTAAACATATAATAGGGTCGCTATCCTCACTCTGAGCATAAGGTGTTCCCACTGACAAATGAATATGTTTGGAATACATGTAACATACTGTTTTGGGAACTGTTATTTTTTGTAGACCAAACTTACTCAACGCCACAATTATACATGTACATACATTAGAACGAAACCAAATTTAATGAAATGGGCAGCGCACGAATTTAAGGCCTTTAAGAATGATTTTAAATATTCCACTTGTCAACATTGTGCTGAGTACGCCTGTACAACAGTGTTGCACACTGAGTGGAAACACAGTATTGCATTTTACCTTCCCCAATAAGAATAATGTTAACGAGGCCAAGTCATACATGGAGTACCCGGATGTTCACCTGTTGTGTGTTTACTGACGGACCAATTAAAGTGCCAATGGTCATTAATATAACTGTCTTCATTAATGCGTATGGGAGGTAATAGCCTTTCCTATTACCCACATGCTTGGACTACTTTCTCAGACAGATAAAATACTTTCTTTGACATGAATGGTGATCTCTTTACTACGGAAAATGTTCGTTGATATAAAGCTTTGAATTAGCCTAAGAAGTTAATAACAAATATTCCCTTTCATCATATTCATAAGTCATAACCAACCATAGAAAAAAACTTTAACGTTTCAAATGTTGATTATGAATATACGGTTTGTGAGTTAATCATTACTTTATAATTATGTAAAACAACCGTATTATCACTCTCTTCCTATGCAGTATCTATTCCTCGAACGTACATCAATGAATTACATCTTTCATCACTTTGTCTACCCTCCTTGTGTTTTCCTTGTACCTTTCCTATGTCTCAAGTTCCTCTCAAATGAATACAATGTGTATATTCAAGGGCTGATAACGCAAACATTGAATTTGAGGTTTCAGTTTTAAAGAGTGGTAGTAATTATTTCCACATTAATCATACATTAACGTAATCATTATGTCTGTCCTGACACATAACAAAATAATGCAATCACCAACAATGGTGTCATTATCACGTGATTGGTCTGATATCAAGAAGTGTAACTAAGAATCTAGATATGTCACTACGTTTTATTATTTTACCTTGTTTTATCATGACTACCAAGATAAATAATCGAGTATATTTGAAAATACGTTGATTCTGTTGGTTTTATGTTTATTTACAAATTTTCTTTACCTCACGAATCTCATGAACGTTGTTGATTCGACTGCAATGAATACAATGAGGTAAAAATCTTTTTAAAGACAAAAAAGGAAGATCGCTGGAGCATGAATTTCATGTACTATTTCTCCCTTCTATTTACAGACACCATACGGAACTCCAATCAGACTGACAGACGCAGGTGAACGCACACACCGTACTGACAAGAAACCGAATGACAGGGATTACACCAGCTAGATTCGGCCAGGTCGGTGTGCCTGACGTGGAGTCCAACTTTCGTTATCTCCTATGATGAATCCAATGGGTAGTTCGGCATCTATTGATGATGTTTTAATTGAGATAAATCGGGACCTGTGGACCAACAGCTGATGCAAGCAGACGATTGGATTTTCAATCAGTATCTCACTCATCACTTCCCGCCTAAATCATTTTCAAGCCTAGGTCAGACATTGCGTTACATTATTATCGGCTGCTGGTGCTTAGGCTTGAGATTTAGAGAGACAGTTGATATAAATCTTTATCTCCCACGATGTGACTTATGGTCCAACACCTCTCTCTAATTCATGTAAAATTTACAAGTTTCCATAACTGCATTGAAGGTTAAAAATAAAATGCCACTCAAATAATATATATACATGTATATTAGTAAATAATTATATATGTCATCGATTCGATGATAAATTTATTTAATCGCTTGGAGTGAATTATATAACTGCGCCAAAAATCATTAAAACAACGAAATTTAAAGATTCGATGAAGAAATAGAAATAAATACGTTTGGGTTACACAACAATCATCATATTCCATATCCTGGAAATAATGAACTTTGCTTTAATGTTCCGAACCATGACATCTACGTGATTCTGGAGACGACAAAAACAGATGTTTTTCTACACATAATTAAACGTGTGGCGGTAGGATTCAAAACGCACATTAGTTCACAAGTGCTACCTAATTCAAGTGTATACTGGGAAAGCAGATCGCAGCAATATTGAAGATACTCCTCCTAAATTAATAATATCGAAATGATTAATAAAACAACGCCAGATATAAATGGTTCATCGGTTTGGTTTCGTAACAGAATAACTCGGTTATAATGAGACAACTGAGATACCATGGCACAATGTTGAAGACCTCAGCAAGAAATGACGATTGTGGGATATTCACTCTGTTTTTGAGACATTGGGATACAGGTACATGTGTGAACGTGGTGTAATTAGAAGTGGCATATCATCTGGTCTTTCAATGAGTAGGAACATCTTGCCCTTGACTGAGTTGTCTCTATGCAATTAGCATTACACGGTGATGGTGAAGATCTTTGAACCCTGTGTCAAAGGAGGTACTTTTAATACACTTGTGATTCCAAACAGTGGGGCTATCGTGGGACCACACGACGTGGGGAGGGATGTGATCGTCTTATTTTGTATATCTCATCTTCCTTTTCTGTTCTTATATATTCCTCTTCTGATGCTTTCTCCTTTCTAAAAGGCCTAAGCATTAAAGAGAAACTCAGAATCTAGTGTGTAGTGGGAAAGGTGAACCATGTGTGAACAAAATAAGTGTAATCTTTCAAATTATCTTCAAAGTATTTAGGAAGAATTTTATAGTAGAAAGTTCCACTGAAAAGGAAAGGATTGCTCTCTAAATTCCCTCATAGTGATAATATAACCAAAGCTGACATGTTCGGGCCAAACAATTGTATGCACATGTACATGTAGTCCCATACATACATTTATGAGTGCACTGCATGTTACTCTCAGAAGAAGCTAGTAAATTTCTTATCGTTTTCTTGGTTCCAAACCTCACAGCAAAAAGCAGTTCTTAGGTGCGTTGGTATCAACCTTTCCCAATCACTTTGAGACAGTTTCTTCCACAATTCAATCTCATGACCCCTACAATAATTTAGCTTTAAACATGTTCATGTTAAACAGTCATCGTGGACATGATATTGACATTTGAACCCTGTGCTAATGGAGGTACTTTTAAGCTTTGCGGGTCATCGCGAGACAATTTTAAATGGGGAGGGGTGTGGTAATTGTTATAATACCATGTAATGTTCTTTCCCACTTCCCCCTCCTGTTTCCTTCATGTTATGTATACCTATTCAGATTCTTTATCTATTTTTTATTCATGATTATCCTCATTTTCTTCTTTTCTGGTTGTTGTTCATCATCTCATTCGTTTTTATTATCTCTTTTTTTTATTTTGTTTGTCTTCCTATGTCATATTTATTCACTTCTCCTGTCTTCCTTTTTTTTCATCCACGGCATTGTCTCTCTCTTTATTATCAGGAGGGAACTCACACTTCCCTGTTATCAGAATAACATAATATTGGTTTAATTTTTTTTAAACCCTGTCCTAATGGAGGGACTTTATCTAAAGTTTTTATTCTGTGTACCTTATGCATGACGCCATGGATGTTGACCTCCATCCTCATCTTTCTTTTTACATCCTACCATCATTCTTTTCGGCTTTTTTCTTCACCGAATAAAATTCTTCTCTTGATAATCCTTACCTTTTTCCTATACCGCCTATTGTTCTTGTTTATCCACATTCGTAGTGACTTCCGTCGCAAAAGTACATTTCCTTATCATCTTCATATCGTTCTTGCTTTAAATATAATTCTCCCTTTATTCGCTGTTCTCCTTTTTCATTTCCTTCATCCTCGCCAAGATAGTACACCCATCTCTACTTCGACAAGGTGATACATGTCACTCCACAGAGCCTAATATCAAATGAATTTCAGAGAATTATTCCACAGGTTAATGCTAAATCAACACGAAGAAGAACACCGTTTCAATTTACTGTTAATAACCGAATTCTCTGCAAGGTATGGGCAAATAAATAGACTACGACGGTAGACGGTACAGCGATCGACGGAAGACAATGAAAACATCAAAAATTGAAACAGGAATCGCCGAAGTGGATGGAATCCGCTGGATCTAAAATGGAAAGTGATTTGAACTCTGGTTTCCCATCACGATTCTGTTTGATTTAATTTGCGTAATTAGTTTTACGATTTCGGGTCTTCTTTGTTTTAAGGTGCACAAAACCACATGCCAGGGATCGAAAAGAGATACAGTAGACCTCTTGGCAGCGAGGAACGTGCCAGAGTCACACTTCGTATGAAAGCCTATATTGATATCGTCCAATAGCTTTCTCAAAGGTATATAGGTCTTTAGTATTTTTGTTAATTCATTTTACTCAACAAATCCAATTCAGGTACCAACCAATGAGAGGTACGCACAACTTCAAGTCATATGTTTGCATGGAGGAATTCATGTCTGAGGAACTTTGGTATAATCAGGGAAGGTGTCAGGGAAGAACCCGAAACCTCCAACAGACATGACAGAACTTCTAAACCACTGAGCTATCCATCCAACCAATTCTTTTTTCTTTTTTTTTAAAGTCAACAAACCTCTACATATTTAGATAAATTAGATATTTAGATGGACTTCTTATTTATTTTTATTTTTATTATTATCTCTCCCTCTTTTTTTTTTCGTTCCAATTATAGTTTCGTCGTACAGAAGAGCGGAGAATCAAACGGGGCATGAAAGCACGTAAGACCTACATTCCATGTTGGAAAGTAGGGCAGTCCTATCATATTACTATCATAGAATACAAAGAGACAACGTTATCAAGGTCAAGGTGATTAGGAACGTTCCCACTAACATGTATTCAGTGTTCATCAAGACAATATGTAGCAGCCGGTATAGGCTTGGTATATATTTCCCCGATTTCGCGACACAAGAGGTAAGAGTATCATACTGACATAGTCGAACTATTTCTGTATTTATGCAAAGTGGACATGCTATTTTTAATGATTATCCCTTTCTTTCTTGACTAATAGTACTTTTTTCATGATCTTCCGATCGGGATCTTATTAGGTTGTATTCATGATTACATCATAGGCTTACAAGGAAAAGTTGCATTTTTACAACGAGGGTTACGAGGCGGTATCCAGCTTGCCCCTTTTTAAAGACATCTTGTCCATCAAATTTATATTCGGGGGTTATCAAACGATTGCTAACATATGTCTTACTGTAGTCATTATTGAATTACAAGTGGTATTATATTACAAAAATCAGATGATCAACACTGTTTCAATGTCACTCATCGGAGTAATCATGTACCTAATGACAAGTGATATTTATGACGACATTTTGACATCATGTGTGCTGACCTGCTTTCATGTCTTCGTGCATATATAGATGTCACAAACGTTTCAACATTTTAATCAGAAATCTGATAATGTTCTTCTAGTAAACCTTTCAATAACCAAGCTTACGGTCTCTATGTTTTGGAATTCTATATTAATCATAATTAGTTGGGTTAATTTGATTTAATTTTGAAAGAGGAAAGTTGTAAAAGTTAAACGAAATTAATTTATTTGAACACTGGTACCGTAAGTCAGGATGTGTACGTTTTACTTCGTTTGCATTGAATCTACAATCTCGTTTTACAAAGTTATACAAACGATCTATTGAAGTGAATTTTCAAATTCATATGGCACAGTTGTACACAACGTGAGGTGCATTTTCAATATCAAATTAGTGCAATTTCGATTCATGGCATATAAAGTGCGTATTTCGACCTTTTTTCAATTTTCTCAAATCTTTTCGGATCAAAAAGTCTCCGCCGCGTGGGCGAATAGAATTATAGAATGGCCATGATATTTAAACGTTTTCGCCCAAATAGTTCATGTTCGGCCGGCAAGATAGACAGGACCAATTCAAGCACCGTCTCCCATATTGAATCATTATAATATATTACTACATGTTTCTGATACAAAGATAACAACTTCAATAGCTTTAACATTTTGCTAATGATCTGTCAACAAGAAGCGAAATAATACAATCTTAATGCTGCAGTCACACAGACACTTACGTCAGGTTGCGTCCAAAAATTATTTTTTTCTGCGGATCCCCACGGATGCCATCATAGTCAGCAGTGGAAATAGTGACAATTTCGTTCATCCAATAAAACAAAGAAATTATAGAATAGAAGATGAAAGAAGGATAAAACAACAAATACGTAACTAAAGTGTCTGTGTGACTGTAGCATCAAACTCAATCAAAGTAAAGTTAAAGAAGTCTGTCGAGATATCTACTTTAGAAGACTGCAGTATACCTGCGATTTTAATAATCTCAGCAACCACAGAACACTAAACACACTTGGTTATGTACGCCCGATAGGGAGGGAAGAAAAGATAGATTGAACAGAATGGTAAAGGATGGAAAGATGAAGAATGGGTTTGTCGAAAGAGTTCTTGAAAGGGTGGTGTCGTGGTTCGATGGAGTAAGTCTTGACTTATGAGGGATGACTGAACAAATAAAAACAAACTGAACATGACATCTCCAGATTCATGTCCGGATGGTTGTTCTTGGTAAATGACCCAAATCTATGAATGAACGTACAGACATTCATTTCTCTTACACTACATATTGCAATCATAAAGTATAATAAAAATATGAAAAGCATAGTGGAAAACGAAAGGTGTCTGAGAAAAAAAAATTATAGGCCTACTTAATTGGAGTACAAACACACACACACACACACACACACACACACACATTACATCTATAAATTTTATTATACCTTATCCAATTACAGGTATCATGACGTTTAGCCTTCAAATTTGTATATTTAGCTAATCTGTATGCTGACTCAAACTTTTACTTTACATTTTCTTTGGATAGGCTTTTTTGCTAAACTTTTCTGAATGTTGTGTACTCCTAGTGAAAGCAACGCACGCAATGAATATAATGATTAAGCCTCTCCTCAAGGCGAAATACGAATACCAAACACACTCACACCTAGACACACACACACACAAACACACACAACAATACACACACACTCACACACACCCACACACACCTAGACACACACTCACACACACATGCACACACGCACTTTGACACACACTCACACACACAAACACACTCACACCTAGACACACACTCACACACAATCCACAACGCACACGGGAAGACAGGGGTCCTAGGCAACACATTACAGCCCCATATGATAGGTTCTTTGTGGGCTGGCACAGAGGAGACATGGGGCCTATGCGACACATTACAGCCCCATGTGATAGGATCGGTGTTGGCTGGCACAGATAAGATTTAGAAACTTAATACTTGTTGAATGTCAAGGTCTTTTACACGTCCCACATCTAACCATGCATTGACGACGGCATTGCCATGGCTGTGTCTGCTAGTTGGCTTTCAAGAAGTGCTAAACAAACTGCCAAAAACGTCGCCTCAGGCTTATAATTCAGCGAATATTCTTTGTCAATCGAATATGTACACAGATAGTAGGCTATGATCAGGCCTAGAACATGTTCAAAGAAGATTTACAGACAATTATGAATTCATCAAACTTTTACAAAATTTGGGGGAGAAGAAAACGCTAACTTATCAGCGAGTCAAACCTTAAATCTATTTCGTAAACACAACATGCAACAATTGCTTTAAAAGAAAAATAATAAATGCATTAAACAAAATATTAAACTTCCCAAACAGACAAAGTTCATCAAATACTTTAAATAAAAAGTATTGAGTTGATGTTTGCTTTCATTTTGTATATTTTGGGGATATTATTATACTTTATCCCAACGATTTGTTTTTGAACGATATAGTAAAATATGTATGTATGTATATACTCTTCAAGATAATGGTCCATCAAAAGGTGTTTGTAAGTCTGTGATATATATATAAAGTAGACACCGAACAAATGTACGGTATAAGTTAGGAAATATCACGGTTATATATATGCCCAAAGTACAAGAGATATCCGCAACGCCTTTTCACAGGTAAGACCTTATCTTCACATACGATACGGCTCATTCTCGAACGTCATACCTTTGCCATACATATCATGTAACATTCATGTAACCTAACGGAACTACTCATCGCATAGCAGTGCTAATTCGATGGAAATTACCTGGAATGTAACCTAATATGATGAAGATTATGTGTTTAACGAACATGAGAAACACAAGGATTCAGGGTACAGGTAGAGCAATTGAAAGCGGGGGCTGGGGCGGAGAAAAAGCAATTTTTAGGATTTGCCGTGTGCAAATGAGACAAATCTATTCCCTAAAATACTTAATAGAGTTGTGTCATGTGGACTGCAGCACCCTCTCATAAATGCAATATACCTGAAAGATGAGAAACTGAACAATATAACTCAAATATGTCCACGGCAAATTGACTAAAAATGTCTGGAACAAAGAAGTATTATGTAACTCTCAAGACTTGCACCGTATGTAAATTGTAGTGCGAAATATAACTTTAAAATGAAGATATTGATGGTGGTAGAAAAACACAAGTCAAGCACATTATGCCTAAGATTCATCCAAAGGTAGATTAAAAGCCTAGTTTCAAAAACCATGGGAGCTTAAACCCAGGCATGAATGAATATCACCTTACAAATGGGAGACAGACACCAGACAGTTATTGAACACGAATGAAGATGAGACACTAGTAATCTGATCTGATAGATATATCATGGTTTAAATTGATTAACTCGACATCTCACAAGATCCTAATGTATGAAGGCATTTCCTAAAGAGAGTAAACTGGGAAAGGTATCCCTAAACTTGGTATGATCAGGGAAATCTCCCTGCTATCATGATCATCGTGACGGGTTTTCTTTTATAGCCATTACTATACCTTTATAGATGTATCATAGACATATGGCACTTGTGGGCACGTTCAAAAATGGCGCAAGTAATCATATTATGAATGACAGCGCCGTAAAATAAAAAAAAAACAACAACAACAACAGATATATCTTAATTTATTATTTGCGATGTAATATTAGGTTGATAGAATTCAACTTATGTGAGGAAAGGAGTATTGTACAGGATAGGGACAGGGTACTTTGGCCTAGGCAGTTTCATGACGTAAGGATCCGACTATAATGTTGAACTCAACATTACGCCGAATTTCCTAGGCAAAATTTGCAATGGCATTTTGTACATGGGAGTGGGAACTGCGGCGTGTAATATCTCCTTTCTTGAAGATTCCTCCTTCCCACGTCTATGAGGAAAGGAATCTAGGGATGATCAAGACCTTAAGATAGCCTAATTGCGATTGGCATTGCCACCCGGCTGGTCGCTAATCCTTGATGGGTTGTCTTTCAGTCGGGTCCTCATCTCAGGTTGCCATGAGAATCCGCAGAGGCTACAATCGGAAGAAAATCAAAAGGATATTTCTAGCACGTTGCCTAATCCTCTCATTCGTTCCAGAGAGAAGAAGCGATTGGGAAGGAGTGGTTCAAGGAAGATGAACTGATGCGGGGTGGAACCAGATATTGGGATTGATGGGGAGGGGTTAGATGGTAGCTGAGGATGACGAAATTACAAGAGCCTGCATATGAGGAGAATCATGCCGATGATGACCTGAGCTGAACTTCTGGACCTTAAAAAATTATCACAGACAGTGACGTATAATAACGATTAATGCAGAATATTGTACATTTCTTACTATTATAGCCAGTAATAAATTTTTAAACGTAAGGTTTCGATTATAGACAGTTACAAAATCTAGCATACCATATCGTCTGTTGGGAGCCATAAGGGCGTTATTGCATCTTATAGATGTTCCGTTGAGAGCCAGAAGGGCGCTATTACTGTACAAAGTCAATGGTAATAGCGCCCTTATGGCTCCAAACGGAACATCCTTGATCTACAATAGCGCCCTTCTGGCTCCAAGCCGACGATATGCTGGATTTATACATGGCAGAATATTCATACCATTCCTCAGCTTTTGAAACAATGAGACCCGTGAAAAAACGTTTACTTACTATGCTTACTTACACCCTAACATCCTTTTCTGTTCGTCCAAAACAAGAAACATTTATATTCATATTTATCTATTTATATTCAAATTATTATGATTAAGACTTATAATGAATGATCGAGAGAACAGTGAGACGGTTTAATCATTTCGGTTCATCCCGATTGCTCTTGAATTTTATCAAGGTACCCTCCCGACCCCCGACCTCAAATCAGTTTTAAATGTCGCCCCTTTTCTCCTCCGATTCTACGTTCCGACGTCGAAACCGAGAATGGTCGGAAGGGGAGCAAGATGGGATGACTTACATCGCATTTTCTTCTCCCACATCTCCGTAATCCATGGACTGATAGCAAGGTAAATATGAAGTGATGGGCAGGTACCTTATGCTCCCCTCATCGCTCTCCATAGTCTCAATATCCAGTCTGTTTTTGACAATCACTGCTCCCCTGATCGCTTTCCATAGTCTCAATATCCAGTCTGTGTTTGACAATCACTGCTCCCCTGATCACTTTCCATAGTCTCAATATCCAGTCTGTGTTTGACAGTCACTGCTCCCCTGATCACTTTCCATAGTCTCAATATCCAGTCTGTGTTTCACAATCACTGCTCCCCTGATCGCTTTCCATAGTCTCAATATCCAGTATGTGTTTGAATTCATTGAAATTCACTGCTCCTGTGATCGCTTTCCATAGTCCCAATATCCAGTCTGTGTTTTAATTCCTTGACAATCACTGCTTCTCTTGATTGCTTTACATAGCATAGTCTCAATGTCCATATTGATTAAATTCCTTGTTGGAATCATGGTGGGCAAATCCTTTGTCAGGATTACGATGTTTGGTTTAGGCCTACATATATAGTTAAATGAGGTGAATAAAACAATATTTATTCATATTTCTATAAACTACAATAATATACTGTGACTAATATTCCCATTAATCTTTGGTGCTTCCCATGTTATGAAAAATATCAGTTATTTGGTGCTTATTTCGGTACCACTATAGAGCGACATGATCGTCACCGAATCCGGCAAAAATTGGAGTCCTGCAAAAGGGGTGATCATAACGACATATCACAACCGACATACCGTTTTAACTTTCCAATTGAAGACTACTCCGTGAGACGAAATGAAAATGCCTCTAGTTACATCCTAAATGCATCCTAGCGAGTTACGAGTATCCAAGGCACCGTCGCACTGATATTCAATATATGGGACCAAAGCAAAGTGGAACAGAAGGGAAAATTGCCCGCGTGAAATCTGAGCGCATGGGACTAAGAGGAAAAATATTATGAGAGCTTTTGAGTAGAATGCGCGGTTCGTCTGTAGCATTGATTCACACCGGATAAAAACCATGTCAGGGAAGGTCGATTGGCTCAAATTTATTTAAAAAAGAGTCCAGCAAACTTAAAGAATAATTTCAAGTCTTTAAATAGCTGGATATCCAATATTTTGTGTCGATGGCGGACACAAAGAAGAAGACCGATTTTCGACACACACACACACACACACACACACAC
>CALNVZ010003434.1:43669550-43693896 GCA_940671915.1 Paracentrotus lividus | reverse complement strand
TTCAAGATGATCAAGTAACAAATACATAATACGTGTTTGTTACGTGTACAGCATACATATTTTGTATTGCCATTTTCATTTCCTCGTATTTTAGTGCCCCTATATCTTCTTGGTTGCGATGAAAATAAAATTGATGTCTTAAACCATCACATTGATTGCCAATGATCGCAGTACTCATGCATGCAGGAAGGAGACGGGGAAAACGAGAGACACATAGATTTATCCCTTTAAAAGTAGCATCTTCTCGTGCTGATTGCCGCCTATTGGTTAGTCCACGGAGACTCATTTGTCGATAGAGATTTGAGCATCCCTCTTGGATACCTCTATATCACTACTCCCCGTTTCTCACTGTGCACGTGGACCGGGCAATACAGGACTCTAATTGATAAGCTAGCCTCAGAGGAAGCGACGTAGGGTGATTAAGAAATCGAGGATAATCGAGAAGCATTAACTCCTATTACAATCACTTTTCACTCTTGTACCGTTCCCATTTGGCCTAGCTAAGCCGAGATGTCTCAAATGTTCTCTAGTTCAATGTGGTGGGTGTTCGAACTATTTTATTTCAGCTCCACCCCCCCCCCCCAAAAAAAAATAAATAAAGGGGGGGGGGAAGGGAAGTTGGTGGATATAGACAAAACTCAAAACATTGCTCCATTACTCCCAAACTAGACTCATATGGCATTTGTATTTTTGGCATTTTTGCAGGGCACCAAACAATAGTCATCATGGTCATAAACAATTATGATATTGTTCCCGTTCATGTATCTGGTGTGTAAAATGTTTATTTTTATAAGACAAGTGAATGTGTTCCCCTATTTAACATACAAATTAACAAAACTAGCCGCCCAAAATATGAATCATAACAACATGGAATAATTATTATCATTGCTAATTTTATGTAATCATTTCCAAAGTTTGTTTTGTTTCGTTTCGAATTTGTTAATCATCATCACCACATACCGAGTAGGATTATAGTTCCGAACAACAGCAGCCGATTATTGGCAGTCATCAAGAGCTACTAGATTGCTCATTAATTCCCCTGTTATCACATGAACACGATAGCCGCTCTTTATGTTAAACAAACATTTCTTCATGAGATTGATTAAATAATTGCGTCTTTCCTCTCTCTACTATGGAATCCAACATGGAGAACCATTCCAGCTGGACACATCTTCATCAAATGTAACAAGAATGGTGCTGAAAGATGACCACATTATCCGTGAAATTATACATTTGTGTTTGCCAAGACACAATGCCAAATCAATGTAGAAGCCAGATTATTCTAAATGCTCTTTTGTAACATGGAAACTGGCTTCCAAGTTATCGATGATTCCATCATCATAAAAATAATAGATGTTGCTTTCGATGGATTTGAGTATATTATATACTCAAATCCATTGAAAACAACATGCCTTTGGATACATAGTAGGCAATATTCATCAACTTTTTATACAGTTATCATAGACGTACTCTGTGTATTGTCTTACTGGAAAGATCACAATGTCCTAGTGTAAAAAGGTAAAACATATTGTGAAACACAATGCGAAACAAAATGTGAAACCAAAGGTAAAACATAGTGTGAAACGCAATGTGAAACACAATGTGAAACGCAATGTGAAACACAGTGTGAAACACAATGTAAAACATAGTGTGAAACGCAATGTAAAACACAGGGTGAAACACAATGTAAAACACAGTGTGAAACGCAATGTGAAACACAATGTGAAACACAATGTAAAACACGGTGTGACACGTAATGTGAAACACAGTGTGAAACACAATGTAAAACATAGTGTGAAACGCAATGTAAAACACAGGGTGAAACACAATGTAAAACACAGGGTGAAACGCAATGTAAAACACAGTGTGAAACGCAATGTAAAACATAGTGTGAAACACAATGTAAAACACAGGGTGAAACACAATGTAAAACACAGGGTGAAACGCAATGTAAAACACAGTGTGAAACGCAATGTAAAACACAGGGTGAAACGCAATGTAAAACACAGTGTGAAACGCAATGTAAAACACAGTGTGAAACGCAATGTAAAACACAGTGTGAAACACAATGTAAAACACAGGGTGAAACACAATGTAAAACACAGGGTGAAACGCAATGTAAAACACAGGGTGAAACGCAATGTAAAACACAGTGTGAAACGCAATGTAAAACACAGGGTGAAACACAATGTAAAACACGGTGTGAAACGCAATGTGAAACACAGTGTGAAACACAATGTAAAACACGGTGTGACACGTAATGTGAAACACAGCGTGAAACACAATGTAAAACACAGGGTGAAACGCAATGTAAAACACGGTGTGACACGCAATGTGAAACACAATGTAAAACACAATGTAAAACACGGTGTGACACGCAATGTGAAACACAGCGTGAAACACAATGTAAAACACAGGGTGAAACGCAATGTAAAACACGGTGTGACACGCAATGTGAAACACAGTGTGAAGCGCAATGTGAAACACAGGGTGAAACGCAATGTAAAACACAGTGTGAAGCGCAATGTGAAACACAATGTTAAAAACAATTTTTTGAAACACATTTTCACATTGTGTAGGAATTAATTCACGATGTGAAACTGGTAATTACTATGTGAACACTTGTGAAAAACTTTGCTTGAAATCATCTTTACACTGTTGATCGACTTTGTCATGTATACAGTCTGTGTCAAATAAAATGGTACAGTTAGAAAACATTTTGTTTTTAATTATGAAATTTAATCACATTCTAAAGTGTTTGATATTTCCATAAAGTAGGAAAATCAGGCTTTCTTCTGCATTTGTTTTTCATCTGATTTGCTGCTGTAGATCTTGAGATATGACCAGTTTTCTATAATCAAGAAAAAATGTACTTTGCGCATGCTTCTCTATGGGTTTTGCACATAATAGCCATGATACAATAGATGTGTGTAATTTCGATTAGCTCATCGCCGAACACAATTTAGCATATTAACTTTTGTTTTACAAAGCAAATTCTATAAAAACAAAGTGCATCAGCGAGAAGAATCTTTTGGATTTAAGTTGGTACCACATTCATACATCATTTGAGAAGATTTCATACCTAAATAATTTTTTCCCCGACTGTACCATTTTTTTTTTTTTTGACACAGACTGTATTGACACACTGTGGGCAGTGCTTCCCAGCAGGGTAAACCAAGAAGGAGACATTGTTCACTATAATATCTTTTTGGGCAAACACATATTAATTCAATAGTTTGTATACTAAATGCACATAACAATGGAAACCCGTATGATTGAATAATCATGAAGTTTTTCCGAGATAATTAACTTTCAAAAATAAGACATGCGAGATCTAACACTGCCAACTGCCAAGCTCTGATCATGGAGCAGTTCTGCACGGCATCCATATTCAACGGAACACCTTGTTTGTATGTGGAAGTCCCTCTAAATATAAGATAAGCTCATCGTCAAGATGTTTACCTGTGAAGTAATTCACTTTACAAATCCTAGCTTAAAATGTCCCCCCCCCCCCCTTCTCAGATTAAAAGGTTGGTATGGTACGGTTGTAAAACCACACCGAATTAATGGAATTTAGCCTAAATTTCCATGTGAGGTTGTATTTATTCAATTCCATATATAGGGTAGATGTAGGGAATACCGGCCACTTAAAGGGAATCTAGTGTAGTGGGAAAGGTGAACCATGGGTCAAGAAAATAATTGTGAGCTTTCAAATTATTTTCGAGGTATTTAGGAAGAATTATATTGTAGGAAGATCCACTGAAAAGGATTGCTCTTCAGATGCCCTCATAATGATAATATGACCAAAAAAGCTGAAATGTGCGGGTCCCGCACATGTGAGCACATGGCCATGTAGTCCCATACATGCATTTTTGAGTGCAGTGCATGTTACTCTTAGAAGAATTTGGTAAATTTCTCATCATTTTCTACATTCCAAAACCTCGCATCATTAAATTAAATTAAAGATGTTTTTACAGCATTAAATACTCATGTAAGACTCATTGTAAATTACTATGGATGATGAAGGTTTTAATTTCTCGATAGATAGGCTCAATCAAGAGTTACTTTCATATTCTAACGATTCATTATCATTAATACATTTTAACTGCAGGAGCCTTTTAAGAAATCGTGATGAAATTCAATTTTTGTTAAATTCAATAAACTGTACTTTTAAAATTATTGCATTGTCTGAAACTTGGTTGAATGATGAATCTGCTCCGAGTAATATTTTTAATGACTATATATTTATTGGTTCTCAAAGAAAAGGAAAGAGAGGCGGAGGTGTTGGTTTATGTGTTTATAAAAACGTCAAGTATATACTTAGGCCTGACTTAAATCTCTTTGGTAACACGTGTGAATGTATTTTTATAGAAATTCCAAAGCCTTTAAAAAACGTATTAATTGGTGTATTATACAGGCCTCCAGATAAATCGCCCAAAGATTTTAATTCACTTTTGAGACCAACTTTAGAGAGTATTAATCATGAACGCAAGAACAGATTATTCTTCTGTTAATGATACAATTTCTACGTCACAAATCGCATTTCAAGGTACCCAGCCAAATAGAGGGTATTTCACGAATCTTCAAAGTCATAGTGTATTGCATGGAGGAATATCATGGTCTGAGGACCTATTGAGTGACAGGTCAGGCGAAGGTGTATGGAGAAGAAGAACCTCCAAAGACATGACCAGAACTTCTAAAACGCACCCTTCAGAGGCTACACTCCCATCCGAACCAATTCTTTCGTTTACATTTTCTTTTAAGCTCAACAAACCTCCCACAATATTTAGATAAACTTAGATATTTGGTAAGAGTGGACTTCTTATGTTATTTATTTATTCAGTTTTTATTATTTATTATCTCTCCTCCTTTTTTTTTTTTTTTTTTTTTCGTTCCCAATTAATAGTTATTTCGTCTCGTACAGAAGAAGCGAGAGAATCAAAACGGGGCATGAAAGTCAACGTATAGAACTCCTACATCTCCATGTGAGAAAGTAGCGGCAGGGTGCCTATAATCATTATTACATGATAGAATATCAAAGAGACACAGGTTAGATCAAAGGTCAAGGGATGATTAGGGAACGTTTCCCACTAAGCTGTTCAGTAGGTTCATCAAGACAATAATGGCGGTAGCAGCCGTATACCGCTTGGTAAAACTATAATACTAGATGTTTGCACCGATTCGCGACACAAGAGGTAAGAGTATCATACTGACATAGTCGAACCTAATTTTCGTAATTATGGCCAATGTGGACATGCTCCATTTTAATGATTATACGCCTTTCTTTCTTGACTAATAGTACCATTTTGTCATGATCTTCCCGATCGGGAACGTTGATTAGGTTCGTATTATGCATTGCTATGATAGCGGGCTTACTCGGTCCAAGGATAGTTGCCTTTTTACAACGAAGGTTCGAGGCGGTATCCCCACAAGCTTTAGCTCCTTATATTACACAAGACATTCCTTAGTAGTATCAACATTTATATTCGGGGGCATCAAACGGATTGCTAACATCTGTCTTACCTGTAGGTCAATTATTGAACTTGACAAGTGGTGATATATTACAATAATCAAGATGATCAACACTGTTTCAATGTCACTCAGGAGTAAATCAAATGTACCTAATGACAATTTTGGACTATTTATAGTACGCATTTTGACATATGTGTTGCCACTGACCTGCTTCCATGTCCTTCCGTGCATTTATATAAGATGTCACAAAACGTATTCACATTTTAATCGCAGAAATCTGATAATGTTCTTCTAGTAAAGCTTCTCGAATAACCAAGCCTTACGGCCGTCTATGTTTTTGATTAACATATATTAATCATAATTAGTCTGGTTACTTGTCATTTGATTTAATTCTTGAGAAAGAGGAAAGTTGTAAAAGTTAAACGAAATTAATGTATTGAACGCTTGGTAACCGGTAGTCAGGAGTGTGGTACGTTTTACTATCGTTTGCATAGTCCAGAATCTACAATCTCGTTTACAAAGTTTATAACAAACGATCCTCTATTTAAAGTGAATTTTCCATTCCAATGCAACAGGTGCTACACCAACGTGAAGTGAGCCATTTTCAGAATTTTCAATATCCGATGAAATTATGTGCAATTTCCGATTCATGGCAAATATAAAAGTGCCGTATTTCGACTTTTTTCAATTTTCAAACTTTTGCGGATCAAAAAGTCCCGACGGCGTGGGCGAATATGAATTAATAGACATGGCCATGATATTTAACACGTTTTCGGCCACATAGGTTCATTATTCGGCCGGCAAGATAGACAGGACAATTCAACGGCACCAGTCTCCACATATTGAATCATTAAATTCACTAAGTCATAATGCTTTCATGAATACAAAGATAACAACTTCAAATCAATGCTTTTAACATTTTGCTAATCGTAATCTGTCAAATCGGAGCGAAAGTAAACAACTTATGCTGCAAGTCACAACAACACTTACGTCAGGAATTGCCGTGCAAAAATTATTTATTTCTGCGGATCCGCCACGGATGCCATCATAGTCAGCGTGGAAAAATCAGTGACAACTTGTCGTTCATACTCCAATAAACAAAGAAATATAATAGAACTAGAAGATGAATAAGAAGGATAAAACAACAAATACCGTAACTAAAGTTGTTGGTGACTGTAGCATCAAACTCGAATGCAAAGTAAAAGCTCTAAAGGGTAAAGTGCGTCGAGATATCTTACTTAGAAGGAACTACAGTATACCTGCGATTTTAATAATCTCAGCAATCCACAAGAACACCTATTATACCAACAGCTTGCGCCTTTACATGTAACGGGACGCGTTGCCACGATTAAGGGAGGGAAAGAAGAGAAGTAGATTGAAACAGAAATGGGTAAAGGTCTGGAAAGAATATGAAGACACTGGGTGTGTACGCACAAAGCAGTTCTTGAAGAGGGTGGTGTCGTGGTTACGATGAGTAATTTGAGACTATGAGGATGACTGAACAAATAAAACAAACTGAAAATTGACATCTCAAGATTCATGTCACGATGGTTGTGTCTTGGTAATAGACCCAAATCTAGAATCGAACGTTAAGACATTCATTTCTCTTACACTACAATATTGCAATCATAAAGTATAATAAAAATATGAAAAGCATAGTGGAAAAACGAAAACGTGTCTGAGAAAAAAAAATATTATAGGCACTTAATTGGAGTATACAAACAACACACACACACCCACACACACAATCAACACTTTGACACAACAATCCACACACAGGCACCACATGCAGCAACACTCACACCTAAGACACACACACTCACACACAATCTACACCGCACACGGGAATACAGGGGGCCTAGGCCAACACATTAAGCAGCCCATAGTTCGATAGGCTCTGGTCAGGGGCTTGGCACAGCGAGGGAGAACGAATGGGGCCGATGCGAACATTAAGCCCCCATGTGCATGATGAATCGGTGTTGGCTGGACACAGATAAGATTAGAACCTTAATACTATTTGATATGTCAGCGGTCTTATCTAACACGTCACCACATTACCATTAAGCATTGAGACGACCGGCGTTGCCCATGGACTTGTGGTTGACCTATTGGAGCTCTATCAGAGAAGGCTGCGTAAAGCAAACTGCCAAACGCGTCGCCTCAAAGGCTTATATATTCAGCGAAATTCTTGGTCAAATAACAGAATGATAGTAACAGCTAGTAGGTATCGATCAGGCCTAGAACATGTTCAAGGAAAATTTACAGACAATTAATGAAGATTCATCAAACTTTTACAAAATTTGGGTGGAGAGAAAACCTAACTTATCAGCGGAGATCAAACCTTAAATTATTTCGTAACACGACATGCAACAATTGCTTTAAAAAGAAACATATACCTAAATGCATTAAACAAATATTATACCTTACCCATAACAGACAAAGTTTACATCAAATACTTTAAATAAAGTATTGAGTTGATGTTTGCTTTCATTTTGTATATTTGGGGATATTATATACTTTATCAACGATTTCCTTTGTTTTATCTGACCAGATATCAGTAAAATATATATAGTATGTATATACTTTTGAAGAATAATGGTCCATCCAAAGGTGTTTATGTACTCTGTGAATATACTAAAAGTAGACACCGGACACAAAAAATTATATCGGGTATCATGCGAGGTTAAGAAGTATCACGGTATATAATTATGCCCAAAACACGTACATAAGAGATACTCCGCAAACGCCTTTTCACTGAGAAGTAAGAACCTTATCATAACTGTACGATACGTGCTTTTCTCGCCAACGTCTATATCCCTTTGCCAGAGAGTGTCATGAACACCAATTCATGTAACCCTAAGCGGAAACTAACTACGATAGCATAGCAATGCTATTCGATGGAAATTAACGCTGGAATGTATAACATAATATGGATGAAATTATCGTGTTTAACTGACATGGAGAAATCACAAGATTCAGGGTACACGGTATCAGAGCAAGCACTCTATCGAAAGCAGGGCGGCAGGGAGCGGAGAAACTCACTTATGCAGTTTTGTGGAGGATTTGCCAGTGTGCAATAAGAGAACAATATCTATTCCCAAAAATTAATTTAATACAGTTGTCGTCATGTGGACTGCCCACCCTTCCATTAATGCAGATCAATAGAAGACACCTGTGAAAGATGAGAACTGAACAATATAACTCAAATATATGTCAACCGGCAAATGTGACTATGAAAATGAGAAGAGCTCCGGGAACAAAGAGTATTATGTAACACTTCAAAAGACATGCACACCGTATATTAGGGACTTGTATAGTGGCGAAATACAATACTCTCAAAATGAAGATATAGAATGGTGGTAAAAACACAAGTCAAGGACATAATTCATGCCTAAAGATTCATCCGAAGGTAGATTAACACAGCCTAGTTTTCAAAACCATGGGAGCTTAAAACCCAGGCATGAAATGAATATCACTTACAAAACCGGAAGACAAGACACAGACAGTTTTAATGACACCGAATCGAAATGAGACGACTAGGTAATCATATGATCTGATAGCATATACGTTCCAGAAAATCTCTCGCCTGGTTTCTTTGTAAACATATTTGATGAACGATCGAGGAGGAATCCCTCAAAGCATCTAATCGTATTGCAAAGAGGACAGTTTCACTAAAAGAGAGTTAAACTGGGAAGGGTATACTCCTAAACTTGGGTATGTAATCAGGGAAATCTCCCTGCATATGATCATCGATGACGGGATTTCCTTTTATAGCCATTAAACTAAATTAAACTTTCATAGATGTATTCATAAACCAGACATAGTGGGGCAACTATGAATGCACAGTTCAAAAAGAACGAGCCCGCAAGGTAATCATATGTATAATGGAAGTGCCACGCTAGCGCCGGTAAAATAAAAAAAAAACAACAACAACAGATATAATCTAATTTATTATTTGGCGGGTGTGAATTATTAGGTTGAATAAGAATTCAGACAACCTTATGTGAAGACAGAAAGGGATAGAGTACTTTGGGCCTAGGCAGTTTGCTGACGTAAAGGATCCGACTTATGTTGAAACTCAACATTACGCCGAATTTCGCTAGGCAAAATTTTGCAATGGCCAATTTTGTTACATGGGAGTGGGAACTGCGGCGCTGGTAATATCTCCTTTCCTTGGAAGAATAAGATCTATGAGGAAAGGAACCTAGGGATGATCAAGACTAGATAGCCTAATTATGCGATTGCATGCCACCCGGCTGGATCGCTAATCCTTGATGGGTTGTCTTTCCAGGTCAGGGTCTCCATCTCAGGTTGCCATGAGAATCCGCAAGAGGCCTACAAATCGGAAGAAAATCAAAAAGGATATTTCTAGCACGTTCCTTTAATCCCTCTCATTCGTTCCAGAAGAGAAGATAGCGATTGGGAAGGAGGGGTTCAATGGAAGATGAAACTGATGCGGGGTGGAACCAGAATATTGGGATTAAGATGGGAGGGGTTAGATGTAGCGAGGACTGACGAATATACAGAGACCTGCATATGGGAGAATCATTGCGATGATGACCTGAGCTGAACTTCTGGGACCTTAAAAAATTATCAACGCAGTAACGTATAATCACGATTATGCAGAATATTGTTACATTTTACTAGCCAGTAATACATTTTTAAACTTAAGGTTCGATTTATAGCAGTTACAAATCTAGCATCCATATGCTGATTTATACATGGGCAAGAATATTCATAAATTCAAATACGCTTTTGAAACAATGAAGACCAACGTGAAAAACGTTTACTTACTATGCTTACTTACAACAACATAAAAACATATACATAGAGATTACGTCCAATACAAGAAAACATTTATATTATCACGTTTCTATTTATATCAAATTATTATGATTAAGACTAGTTATGAATGATCGAAGAAAATGAGATATATCATATATCTAACCAGAATTGCTCTTGAAATTTTATCAGAGTACCCTCCCGACCCGCGGACCCTCAATCAGTTTTTAAATGTTGCCTGAACAATTTCTCCGCTCCGATTCGCTACGTTCCGAACGTCGAACATGAGAATGGGTACGGCTCTAAGGGAGCGAACAAGATGGGATGACCTTACATCCGCATTATATCTTCTCACCCACCATTTCCGTAATCCATTGGACTGATATGCATGGTAATAATAATGGAAGTGACGGCAGAGCTGACTCCGGGAAATAATGGCACCTGGCAACACATCACTATATCCATTCCATAATAGCCTAACTTGCTTAAGAAACTTAGCAGTACAAAGGAAAAACATCGTCAGATTGTTAAAGGTCTTGGGCAAGGGGCATGGAGATTACTGAAGTCTCAAATGTTAGCTGCCGTTACATTCCAGCGCCAATCGGCAACAAGATCGTCCCATGCCTTGGGTGGATATGACCTGACTAGTTCAGGAAGCCATGTAGGACAAATGGCTTCCTTGCTATGACATCATCAGACCTCGAATTTAATTCGCTTGGCCGTCAAGCTCCTGAAAGCTTGTTGAGAAAAATGGATCCCCATCACCTTGGCATAATTTTGCCGTTCAAATAGCCAAAGACAACATGCGGATAAACGGAAAGTGAAGTATATAGACGTATATCGATATCATTCATCAACACACCAACATGCTCGTAGTTATGTACTGATCCTATATCGCTCTCCATAGTCTATATCAGTCTGGTTTGACATCACTGACTCCCCTGAGCGTTTCCTAGTCTATAATTCCAGTCTGTGTTGATCAACTGAGTCCCTCATCGCTTTCCAAGTAGTCATAATCCAGTTGTGTTTTGACAATCACTAGCTCCCCTGATCACTTTCCATAGTCTCAATATCCAGTCTGTGTTTGCAATCAACTGTCAACTGATCGCTTTCCATAAGTCTCAAATAATCCAGTCTGTGTTTGACAACACTGCTCCCTGATCACTTTCCATAGTCCTCAATATCCAAGTCTGTGTTTGACAATCACTGCTCCCTGATCGCGTTTACACATAGTTCAATATCCAGTTCTGTGTTTTATATTCATTGACACATCTGCTTCCTTGATTGTTTACATAGTCCTCAACGTCCATATTGTTAAATTCCTTGTTGGAATCATGGTGGTAAATCCTATGATCAGGATTACGTATGTTTTGTTAGCCTACATAATGTTTAAATGAGATGATAAAACAATATTTATTCATTTGTCTATAAACTAGCAATAAGTACTGTGACTATATTCCATTTAATCTTTGGTGCTGCCATAGTTATGAAAAAGTAACTTTGATATTATAGGAGAGAGAGAGAGAGAGAGCGACATGATCGAAAGACACCAAATCCGCGGCAAAGATTGGAGTCCTGCAAAAGGGGTAGAACATAACGACATCACAAAACAAAACGACATACCGTTTTAACTTTCCAATGAAGACTACTCCGTGAGACAAAATGAAATGCTCGTAGTTACATCTAAACTGCATCCTAGCGAGTTACGACGTATCGAAGCACCGTCGCACTGATATTCCAAATATGGGACCAAAGGCAAAGTGGAACCAGAAGGAAAATTCCCGCGTGAATCTGAGCGCATGGGACTAAGAGGAAAAATATCATAGAGCTTTGAGTAGAATTCCGCGCTTCGTCTCGTAGCATTGTTCACACCGGAATAAAAACATGTCAGGGAAGGTCGAATGGCTCAAATTTATTAAAAAAAAAGAGTCCAGCAAACTGTAAGATAATTTCAAGATTTTAAATAGCTGGAGTACAATATATATTGGATGATGCGGAGCATCAAAGGAAGACGATCGACAGGACATACATAATCACGAACACCACACACACACACAAATACAAACAGCATGGACAGAAGTAAATAAGGGAAAAGTAATAAAAGTAACACAAAAAAAACAATGATTTCAAAAAATGGTGGTAACTTCATTATGACTGAGTTTGCAGTTTGCATGAATACAACGCTTTCAAACGTCAAATGAATATAGAAGGAAAATAATCGGCATTTCAAAAATCCATAGCCTATAGATGTAATAATTTGACATAGGATTAGGTTTACTTTCAAAAGATTATAAAAAAAATAGAGTAAACTACCTTCTAACGTTAGAAAAGATTCAGATGTTATAAATGAAAATTTTCGGCACATTTCGTCAACCTGCTGAAATGTCTATGCATATTCATTTGATTCCCTCCTAGTAACATGAATTCTGTCCTCAAATGTATCACGGTAGGAATGTTTTAAAATCATGTGATATGCTGAGAACAAGGTTTTATCTCTCGCAACCTTGACAAATTATATTGCTATAGCGAGTACCCGTATTTGTCGGCCTACTTCAGAAGGAGATAGGTGCCATGATGGCTTTAAGTTACTCCACGATATATGTTAGACTTTTTTTTTTTTTTTTTTCTTTTTGCTCACAGTGGCATCACCGATTACACCTGTCCTTGTGGGAAACAACTTACAAATGGTTTCAAAATGACAAAGAAGATAGAATATAACCATCTTGACGATGCATATTCATACAGTCTGTGTCAAAAAAAATGGTACAGTCGGGAAAAAATTATTGTAGGTATGAATCTTCTCAATGATGTGTGAAGTGGTAACCAATAAAGCCAAAAGATTTGATGCACTTGTTTTAGTATAATTCGCTTTTGTAAAAATTATGCTAAATTTTGTGCGGCGAAGAGCTAATCGAATTACACACATCTATTGTTTCGGTGCGCTGAATTCATGGCTATTATGTGCGAAAACCTACAAAGCATGCACAAAGTACTTTTTTTTTTTCTTGACTATAGAAAACGGTCATATCTCAAGATCTACGCACCAAATGAGATGAAAACATTGCAGAAGAAAGCCTGAGTTTCTACTACTAACTGGAAAATACAAACACTATAGAATTGATTAATTTTCATACATTAAAAAAAAAGTTTTCCACTTGTACCACTTTATTTGACACAGACTGTACTTTGTATTTTTTAGACTTTCCAGAAACCAGAAAATTAATAGTTTTGTAGAAAGTTATTGACTCTTGTTTATTATCTAAATGTGTGAATGATGAACAATATACGTTGCATTCAATTTTGATCTCTTTCCAAGCGAAATTTTTATGCCTAAAATATGTTTTATCATAGTTTAGTTACAATTTTTTAGTCTGTTGACGTCCATTGTGGGGTGCTTTCTCTCATTAATCTAAACTTGTCATCATGACTTTACGAATTAAAAATAATTAATATAGGTACTAGATTCATTGGTAAACGTTTAAGATTAAAAACTTCTGGCTTCTTATTGCTGTAGACTGTTCATCGAAACCAATTGAAACACAAAAATGAGCAAGCGCATTATATCCTACGATATTTGGTGAGCCTCATTTACAAAACAGGTATAGTTAAATTAAGTTACATCATCCTCGATGAGGTTTTTTTTGGGGGGGAGGGGGGGAATTCACAGGCGTTTCATGTTTTTGTTACTTTTGTAGTTTGTTTGATTTGTTTGTTTCTACTGGAGGGGGGGGGTCTGTATCCCGTACTGACACAGTTTTCATTTTCCCACTCTATTGTAAATTTTTTCATTTCGAATAGCTCTAAAACGTTGTTAAAGTTCCTGTACAACATGGAGTCGCCAAACAGAGGCTACCGATAATTGGGACCCACCCATCTACAACACGATGTGCGGACATGGAGGGAATTATTCTGGCCATGTGCAGGATTTACAACACTTCTCTAAGCGGGTGATACCTCCTTAGAGACCCTAAAACTCGGTCAAGACTCGCTCCGGAATCTGGTGCTTGAAACAAACTACTACTGCCCGATGCTTCACAGGATCAAGCAGAAGATGGCACTCCAGTGTATAAGCCAATATTATTTTCGCGTCTTGATAATTTACGATTTTTGACTCATGTAGTTATGGAAATTCGCGAGTAGATATTTTTGCGGTTTCTGCAATGCTTTCATTAATATAAATATTTAGCCTTATTTTCAAGTGGACATTTTCGCGAAGATGGACTCCGCAAGTATGATTTCCCACAATAATGTACTGAGCTGACAAAAGATAGACCAGGAAGCTCGACTGCAATTATGCATTTTTCAGTATTTGGGGTAAGGTAAAGGTAAGTTATTATTATCCAACTCACTTAAAATTTCTAAAGTTGAGTTGGGTAACAATAACAAAATCATACTTGCAAACTAGAATGACTATATGCACAATGGTGTATTTAATATTTGTGTACCTGGAAAACTGGAAACTGGAATTATATGGCAGAAATATCCCAGGTTCATGACTGTGAATCCAATTAAGTAAGTTGCACATGGATACATCATTAAAACAAGTATTAAAAAAAAACACTATAGGCCTATAATTTTATATTTCAATGAAAAAAGCTAGATTCATTTTTATTTCTGTTGTATTTTTCCAGATATTTAATTACTGGTTGTAAACTACGACTAATAAAGCATATCTTTATTTCATGTCTATTCAACATTAAGGTTTATTCTGCAACACTAAACACATTAGCCTCTCAATCATCCTATCATTAATGTTAAGAATATATTTTGCTATTCATTATTGTGTATAACTATCGCAATATCATTAAAAAAAAAAAATGGTGTTGGATCTAATTTGAATAATGTACATAATAGTTTTTTCCAAAAACTCCTGCATAAAATAAGAGTATGTTGAATTTATTGAAGTGGATATTGTTATTATTGTTTATAATTTCGGAAGATGTGTCGCATTTTTCTACTGGTTTATTTCAGTTTTTCATTATCTTGTTTTTAAATTTTAACCTGTGGAATTATGGTGTTACAGAAATAATTAATATACGGCTAAAATCGTTTCAGACATTACCTGTTGTTTTTATGTTGAATTTATTGAAGTGGATATTGTTTATTATTGTTTTATAATTTCGAGATGTGTCGCATTTTTCTACTGGTTATTTCAGTTTTTCAGTATCTTGTTTTAAGTTTTAACTTGTGGATATTATGTTGTTACAGAAATAGGGCTAAAATTGTTTCAGAGAGCATTATCTTCTTGCTTTTATATAAAAATAGTGTAGTAATAAACATTATCATCTCACCTGCCGGCTTTCGTGACTATCATCTCAGTACCAAGGGCATGGAACTCGTCCCATAGAGCTTTCATCTCCAACCTCACTTCGACACCCGCTACTTTAGCATCATCGGCTTCTCATCAGCTTGCCTTCGCTTCTTCAGAGCCTGCATGTCTGTTCCCCGGAACTCTCCGTCGACCGTCGCTCCAATACCGCTGCCGCTGCTTGGACTGCCATCGCTACCATAGGTCATTGGGGACGACTCGCCGGTGTGCGAGCGTTCGCTGACCGAGTTTCTTACGCTTGGGTTGGGGCTGGTTACATCGGATTGCCCGTTAATGTTCCCCGACTGAGATGGTTCGTATGCCTATAGTCACCGTTTGTTCTGGAATCGTTTGTTCCTGTAAAGAGCAAAAAGATACTCATGAGTATGCGTATAAAAGAGAGAATGTCTTTGAAAATTTGATACTTGGAAAAAATATATAATTTATTCTCAACTTAAGGTAAAATTTTGATTAAGACTCTGTAAACCCATCATAACGCTTTCGTTACAATAAATGTAATTTTTATGTTCAATTTGTTACGCAAAGGTTTGATGATGATGATGATGATCCACAGCTTATATTGCGCCATATTTCTGTTGAGACATTCAAAGGCGCAGGCTCATCCAAATTAAGATCATCAAGTAAACAATCTAAATACGTGTTAATCAATTTCAATTTCATGGTTTTTTTGTTTTTTGTTATTTATTGATATATAACCTAAAGTACACTTTTCCAAAAAAATTAATACGAAAGATAATTAGGGCTAATTAAAAAAAACAATGAAGTTATTATGATTACAAGCGCGCATTATATCCACCAAGAAAAAGAAATTAGGAACAGTTAATCCCAAAGCGGTTTACATCTATCCGGATTAGACCCCAACATAAAACAATTTTAAAAGATAAATTACATATCTATAATCAAATATTTCATGAATAAAATATATATATATGATTAGTAAAACAAATTATAAAAGATTGAATCTCAAATATAGAACAAAATAAAATTGTCGACTCAGAGTTATACAGGCTCAGGTAATATAACATTACATCAAATCGGAATCTTTTTATCCCATCGATAATCTAGAGCAATATCTGTTTTCTTTTATTCTCAAGGTTTCGATCGACACTTTTCGAATCATTCGATTTTTCCTCTTTGTTTCGACTTGTATAGTTTTTTTTTTATTATTATTATATTAGTATTTTATATTTCAATATTCTTTTCGGATTATAACTATTGTCGTGGAATGCATTCAGCCGCGTTGCATGATTGTTCGGGCCGAATTCGCAGATTATCAATCGACAAATGTCTCAGGCACCCCCCCCCCCCCCCACAAAAAAAAAAATACAGGCTTGTAGATATAGGTTTAGAGAACATGTTAGACAGTATACACTTTTTCACAGACAGAAGTGTATTATACTCATATTCATTTTCGTATGAATAAATCTGTTTTCTGTAAATATTTGCCGATATACTGAAAACAAGACACACAAGAAACATTTGAAATACGATGTTCAGTCCCCCCCCAATCCCTTCTTAAAGTAAAGATGTAACTGTTTCACATTTCATTGATATCATGGAGAATGTATACATATTCTTTTTTCAAAAAATTAATATTAAAAAAAACATTACACATCTATAGGATAAACAGGTCTATTTGAAAACTCTTTTTTGATTATTCTCATTTTATAGATCCTCTCTGAAATAGAATGATGAAAAATATTTGTTACGTGTACAGCATACATATTTTGTATTGCCATTTTCATTTCCTCGTATTTTAGTGCCCCTATATCTTCTTGGTTGCGATGAAAATGAATTGATGTCTTAAACCACATAACATTGATTTGCCAATGATCGCAGTACTCATGCATGCAGGATGGGACGGGAAAAAACGAGAGACACATAGATTTATCCCTTTAAAAGTAGCATCTTCTCGTGCTGATTGTCGCCTATTGGTTAGTCCACGGAGACTCATTTGTCGATAGAGATTTGAGCATCCCCCTTGGATACCTCTATATCACTACTCCCGTTGCTCACCGTGCACGTGGACCGGCAATACAGGACTCTAATTGATACGCTAGCCTCAGAGGAAGCGACGTAGGGTGATTAAGAAATCGAGGATAATCGAGAAGCATTAACTCTATTTCAATCACTTTTCGCTCTTGTACCGTTCCCATTTGGCCTAGCTAAGCGAGATTTCCAAATGTTCTTAATTCAATGTGGTGGTGTTCGAACTATTTTATTTCAGCTCCACCCCCCCAAAAAAAAAATAAAGGGGGGGGGGGAAGGGAAGTTGGTTGATATGACAAAACTCCAAACATTACTCCATTACTCCCAAACTAAACTCGTATGGCATTTCTATTTTTGGCATTTTTGCAGGGCATCAAACAATAGTCATCACGGTCATAAACAATTATAATATTGTTCGTGTATGTAGTTGGTGTGTAAATGTTTATTTTTTATAAGACAAGTGAAGTCCCTATTTAACATACAAATTAAACTAGCCGCCCAAAATATGAATCATAACAACATGAAATTATTATTCATTGCTAATTTATGTATCATTTCCAAAGTTTGTTATTCGTTTCGAATTTGTATCATCATCACCACATACCGAGTAGGATTTTAGTTCCGAACAACAGCAGCCGATTATTGGCAGTCCTCAAAAGCTACTAGATTGCTCATTAATTCCCTGTTATCACATGAACACGATAGCCGCCTTTATGTTCAACAAACATTTCTTCATGAGATTGATTAATATTGCGTCTTTCCTCTCTCTACTATGGAATCCAACATGGAGAACCATTCCAGCTGGACACATCTTATCAAATTAACAAGAATGGTGCTGAAAGATGACCACATTATCCGTGAAATTATACATTTGTGTTTGCCAAGACACAATGCCAATCGATGTAGAAGCAGATTATTCTAAATGCTCTTTTGTAACATGGAAACTGGCTCCAAGTTATCGATGTCCATCATCAATAAATTAAATAGATGTTGCTTTCGATGATTTGAGTATATTATACTCAAATCCATTGAAACAACATGCTTTGGATACATAGTAGGCAATATTCATCAACTTTTTATACAGTTATCATAGACGTACTCTGTGTATTGTCTTACTGGAAAGATCACAATGTCCTAGTGTAAAAAGGTAAAACATATTGAACACATTTGAAACACAATGTGAAACATATTGTGAAACACAATGCAAACAAAATGTGAAACAAAGGTAAAACATAGTGTGAAACAATGTAAACAGGGAAACGCAAAAACACGTGTGAAACGCAATGTAAAACACAGTGTGAAACAGCAAGGTGGTAAAACACGTTGAAACGCAATGTAAGAACACGGGTGAAACCAATGTAAAACAGGTGTGAAACACTGTAAACATCAAGTGTGAAACACAATGTAAAACACAGGGTGGAAACGCAATGTAAAAGCACGTGTGAAACGCAATGTAAAAACACAGTGTGAAACGCATATGTAAAACACAGGGTGAAACGCAATGTAAAACACAGGGTGAAACACAATGTGAAACACAAGGGTGAATGCAATGTGAAACACAGTGTGAACACAATGTAAAGGAAGGAACGCAAAACAAAATGTGAAACACAATGATAAATGTTTTTGAAACACATTTTCAATTGGAAATATGTGAATTATATGGAAATGGTAATTACTATGTGAACATATGAACTTTGCTTGAAATCATTTATACACTGTTGATCGACTTTATCATAGATACAGTCTGTAATAAATAAAATTAATAAGACATTTTGTTTTATATGAAATTTATCACATTCTAAAGTGTTATATATTCCATATAATAGGATAAAATCAGGCTTTCTTCTGCATTTGTTTTCATCCGATGTGCTGCTGTAGATCTTGAGATATACAGTTTTTCTATAATCAAGTAAAAATGTACTTTGCGCATGCTTCTCTATGGTTTTGCACATAATAGCCATGATACAAATAGATGTGTGTAATTTCGATTAGCTCATCGCCGCACACAATTTAGCATAACTTTTGTTTTACAAAAGCAATTATATAAAACAGTGCATCAGCGAGAAGAATCTTTTGGCTTTAAGTTGGTACACATTCATACATCATTTGAGAAGATTCATACCTAAATAATTTGTTCTCACTGTACCATTTCTTTTTGACACAGACTGTATGACACACTGTGGGCAGTGCTTCCACAGGGTAAACCAAGAAGGAGATATTGTTCACTGTAATATCTCCTTGGGCAACACATATTAAATCAATAGTTTGTATACTAAATGCACATAACATTGGGAACCCGTATGATTGAATAATCATGAAGTTTTTCCGAGATAATTAACTTTCAAAATAAGACATGCGAGATCTAACACTGCAACTGCCAAGCTCTGATCATGGAGCAGTTCTGCACGAATCCATATTCAACGAACCCTTGTTTGTATGTGGAAAGTCCCTCTAAATATAAGATAAGCTCATCGTCAAGATGTTTACCTGTGAAGTAATTCACTTTACAAATCCTAGCTTAAAATGTTCCCTTCTCAGATTTAAAGGTTGGTATGGTTGTAAAACCACACGAATTAATGGAATTTAGCCTAAATTTCCATGTGAGGTTGTATTTATTCAATTCCATATATAGGGTAATGTAGGGAATACCGGCCACTTAAAGGAATCTAGTGTAGTGGGAAAGGTGAACCATGGGTCAAGAAAATAATTGTGAGCTTTCAAATTATTTCGAGGTATTTAGGAAGAATTATGTGGAGATCCACTGAAAAGGATTGCTCTTCAGATGCCTCATAATGATAATATGACCAAAAAAGCTGAAATGTGCGGTCCGCACATGTGAGCACATGCCATGTAGTCCCATACATGCATTTTTTGAGTGCAGTGCATGTTACTCTAGAAGAATTTGGTAAATTTCTCATCATTTTCTACATTCCAAAACCTCGCTCATTAAATTAAATTAAAGATGTTTTTACAGCATTAAATACTCATGTAAGACTCATTGTAATTACTATGGATGATGAAGGTTTTAATTTCTCGATAGATAGGCTCAATCAAGAGTTACTTTCATATTCTAACGATATATTATAATTAATACATTTTAACTGCAGGAGCCTTTTAAGAAATCGTGATGAAATTCAATTTTTGTTAAATTCAATAAACTGTACTTTTAAAATTATTGCATTGTCTGAAACTTGGTTGAATGATGAATCTGCTCCGAGTAATATTTTTTAATGACTATATATTTATTGGTTCTCAAAGAAAAGGAAAGAGGCGGAGGTGTTGGTTTATGTGTTTATAAAAACGTCAAGTATATACTTAGGCCTGACTAAATCTCTTTGGTACACGTGTGATGTATTTTTATAGAAATTCCAAAGCTTTAAAAACGTATTAATTGGTGTATTATACAGGCTCCAGATAAATCGCCCAAGATTTTAATTCACTTTTGAGACCAACTTTAAGAGAGTATTAATCATGAACGCAGGAAGTTATACTGCTAGGGATTCTTCATTGATCTCAATAAATGAATGTTTTTAACTATGTAAATGAATTTTCAGATATGTTGTCATCATTTTCGTTTAATCCTTTAATTAATCATCCTACCAGAATACTTCAGTCACAGCAACATTGATAGATAATATTTTTTCAAACTCTAGTCAATATCTATACTCTCAGGTACTATCATAGCTAACATTTCAGATCATTTTCCAATCTTTTCCCTTCTTGACTTTCCTTTTGAAATGAAAGAAAAATATGTAAACATCAACAAAAGACAATAAATGAAGAAACATAAGTAATTTATTGCGGAAGTTGCTGGAAGTGCTTATAATTTGAACATACCCACTGTAACCTTCAATATGACCCTGATCTTTTGTATACAAGTTCATTTCTGTAATCATGGATTTATAATATGAGTTGTTTTCATTAAAAAGTCAAGAGTACAGTTTTAGAAGGAACCTTTGGTTTGAAAATGATCTGAAGAAGATGTTTAGAAAGAAAATAAGTTGTATAGAAGTATGTAAAAATCAACTCAAAATCATCTGCTACTTATAAGTCGTTCCAAATAGATATGTTAATGCAATAAGAAAAGTCAAAAAGAACTATTTTTCTGTAATTTCAAAGTGTAAGAGGAAATATGAACAAAACTTGGAAAGTAATCAATAACATTATAAACAGAAATTCAAATCTGGATCTGAAATATTCCAATTTTAATCAAAATGGTGTATCTATTATCGATCCTACATTAATTTCTGAATCTTTCAATAACTATTTATAAATATTGGTCAGAATTAGCCATAGTATGGTTTGTGATGATAATGAATATTTCTCCTATTCTAAAAGGTTCATTTTCTCATTCCATGTTTTTGAAACCTATACAGAAAGGAAATTATAGATATTGTCCTATCCATGAAAATGGCAAGGCACCTGGCTATGACTCTTTCGAAATATATAATCAAGAATCTATTCATTTTTATCTAGCCTTTGTGTTTTATATTCAATGTCTGTTTAATCAAAGGTGTATACGAAGAGTTGTAAGATTTCAAAAGTAATACCAGTTTATAAAAGTGGTCCTAAATGTTTTTTCCAATTATAGACCTATCTCTCTTTATCTTGTTTTACGAAAATACTTGAAAAATGTTTATATGTTAGATTTGTTAACTACTTGAGAAATATCATAAACTGGCCAGCAAAAGAAAGTACCACTTCTTTCAAAGGCTGCACACAAAAATTCACCCCATAGAAATAAACAATTTTGTACACAGGTATGGTGCAATAATCCATACTATCACATACCCAACAGGAAGTGATTATCTTTTATTACAAAGAAATAAAATGGCATATACAGCATCTTGGTCACTGAATCAAAAGTCACAAAATGTAACAGAATGAGCCGTCCATGTTTACACAAAAGTCAATGTCAAAGGATGAATAACCAGACACACAACAACAATGTTCAATAATGTGTATGTCCTCCTCGTGCCTGAGACACATTCCAGGCATCTCTGACGCATGCTTTGGACAAGTTGTCTGGCGTAGTCCTGGGGAAGTTCTGTCCATTCCTCCTGGAGACTTGGCAGAGGGTGGATCGGGAAAGCCCTCTCCATCCAACTTGTCCAAGCTCTCACGGAGGAATGGACAGAACTTCCCCAGGACTACGCCAGACAACTTGTCCAAAGCATGCGTCAGAGATGCCTGGAATGTGTCAGGCACGAGGAGGACATACACATTATTGAACATTGTTGTTTGTGTCTGGTTTATTTCATCCTTTGACATTGACTTTGTGGTAAAACATGGACGGCTCATTCTGTTACATTTTGTGATTTTGATTCAGTGACAAGATGCTGTATATGCCATTTTATTTCTTTGTAATAAAGATAATCACTTCCTGTGGGTATGTGATTAGTATGGATTATTGCACCATACCTGTGTACAAAATGTTTATTTCTATGGGTAATTTTTGTGTGCAGCCTTTGAAAGAAGTGGGTACTTTCTTTTGCTGGCCAGTTTATGATATTTCTCCAAGTAGTTAACAAATCTAACATATAAACATTTTCAAGTATTTTCGTAAAAACAATAAAAGAGAGATAGGTCTAAATAATTGGAAAAAAAACATCTTTAGGACCACTTTTATAACTGGTATTACTTTGATAATCTTACAACTCTTCGGTATTACACCTTTCATTAAAACCAGACATTGAATATAAACACAAGGCTTTAGATAAAAAATGAATAAATTTCTTGATTATAATATTTCGAAAGATGTCATAGCAGGTGCCTGCCATTTTTCAATGGATAGGAAATATTATATTTCCTTTCTTCCTGTGATAGGTTTCAAAAAACATGGCAATGAGAAAATGAACCTTATTAGATAGGAGAAATATTCATATATCATCAGCAAACCATACTATTGGCAAGATCTGACCAATATTTATAAAATAGTTTTGAAAGATTCAGAAATTAATGTTAGGGATCGATAATAGAATACCACCTTTTGATTAAAATTTGAATGATTTTCAGATCGCAGATTTTTGCATTTCTAGTTTATATGTTATTGAATTACTTTCCAAGTTTTGTTCAATATTTCCTCTTACACTTTTGAATTTCAGAAAATAGTTCTTTTTGACTTTCTCTTATTGCATTAACATATCTATTTTGAAACGACTATAAAGTAGCAAGAATGAATTTTGAGTTGGATTTTTTACATACTTTATACAACTATTTTTCTTTCTAAACATCTTCTTTCAGATCATTATCAACCAAAGGTTCCCTTCTAAACTGTACTCTTGACTTTTTTAATGGAAACACTCATATTAGATCCATGATTTTACAGAAATGAACTTGTCATACAAAAGATCAGGTCCATAATGAGGTTACAGTGGGTAATGTTCAAGTTAATAAAAGCACTTTCCAGCAACTTTCCGCAATAAATTTACTTATGTTTTCTTCTTTATTATGTCTTTTGGTTTGATGTTATTACATATTTTTTCTGCATTTTCAAAGAAAGTCAAGAATGGGGGGGGGGGGGGGGAAAAGATTGGAAAATGTCTTGAAATGTTAGCTAATGATAGTACATGAGGTTAATGGGATATTGGACTAGAGTTTGAAAAATATTTATCTATCAATGTGCTGTTGACTGATGTAATTCTGGTAGATGATTAATTAAAGGATTACGAAAATGATGACAACATATCTGAAAATTCATTTAGCATAGTTAAAACATTCATTTTTATTGAGATCAATGTTAAAATCCCTACAGATATAACTTCCTTGCGTTCA
>CALNVZ010003434.1:43589775-43645747 GCA_940671915.1 Paracentrotus lividus | reverse complement strand
TTGATAATACTGATTCTATTCAATATGCAAAGGTGAATGTGTGATCAAGTTTTGAAATATATTTTAAAATAATGTAGGCCTATGCAACGGCGTGGGTAATATTATTAAAGGCCTGCCAGTTTTTGAGCTACTGTGACTGTAGTGGGTAATAAAAACTCTAGACTGCTCCGAAACCACCCAAACTTCCACTGTTTTTACATCGGGGGTGAAAAAGAAATCTGCGAAACACATTAAAATGTTCCACGAGGGTCTTAACGTCTGGCTTAATTGGGTTTTTGCCCTGAAGGGGTAGAAAATGTCACTGCTGCTCAATATCTATCTTGTCTAATTTATGGTTTTATGTTTCCAGAAATGTAAGGCGATCTAAGAATGGCATTCTTTCTTACCGGATAAAATAACATTTCAACTCACATTAGTTCCCAAACTGGCACAATATCCGCACGTGTATTTTCCAACTGCTACTAGCTCATGGCTTCAAGAAATGCCCAGATTAAAGAGATACACGCAGTTTTTTCAGAACTTTCTGGAGAAACTCGATGACATTTTTTCTGTTTGATCCGAGATGTTGTTATCTATCTCAATATTGAAGACCGACTGGTAAGTCTGAATTAGAATTCGTTTATGATATTTTTTGGATCTTTTTATTTTAATTACAGTAGAATAAGTTCAAGCTTATCGTTTTAAAATCGAAATACGTCTTTTTGAGGACTACCATGGCAATCAATCCATGAGACTATACACACCGGAATAACTACCAAAATGGCAGTTTGACCCCTCGCCATCCATGCTGAAGGGGTCGTTGAGAGCTATGTAGTCTTACAAGATCGTTCAACATGTTCAACGCATCGCAACTTTCTTCATTCCAAATTTCCTTATCAGCTTCATCAACTAACATGACTAATCAACGCCCAATAAATATGATAGAATATAAAGTATAAGATGTATCAAGAGAATATAAATGAAATATTTCCTTGTTTCTCAAAGTCAAAGATACCAAAACTCTTTAGTTTTCTATGCTTCCAAACGGCTTCGAAATCGCTCGTATGTGTCATCTTGAGTTTATTTTCATGGGCGCCGCCATTTTGAATTTTGCATTGTTGTCTGTGCACAGGACGCGTCAGCTAGCAGCTTAGCTCGAAGCCATATCTACCACGGATGAACATCGTATAAAAAAAGGTAAGTTTTCTCGAAATTCGTTACATCAAGGATTATGAGACAAGTTTATAATCCATTTAACTCATTTCGGGATAAATTCGTAGCATATTGATGATGATGTTGTAGAAGAAGATATCGGAGAAGTAGCTGATACAAATTTTCGCCACAAATATTATGTGCATGATAATACGCAGCGATATCATACGCGGTGCTGTTCTCATTGGCTTATACAATGCTCTGTTAATTTTGAAATAATACATGTTGTTATTCGACAGACATAAGAACCGATTTTATAAAATCCCCTCAAATAGAGATCAATCATAAATAATTCAGTTTCGAGATAAAGAGCAAAGTTTCACAATCAGATCTATTATACTGAATTTGAAAAGAAGAACAATGTTCAGCCTATGTCAAGATCAGCTGGTCAAGATGAACGTTTTTTAGCATTATGTTCAGAGATTGACAAAATGAAGAATAAATGTAAGCTATATTTATTGTTATCCTAGTTATCACAATATATTTCATTTGCATTGAATTTGAAAACATTTATTTTTATCATGTTTCTCTACAATTCTGGTATTGAAATCAAAAGGGATTGAAATATAATGATCAAGAAGTATATTTAAAAACAATCACGTTGCACAAGCATACATAGAAAGATGACACTAATATTTTATCAGCATTTTGTTAATCAATATTTTTTTATTATCTTTATCTTATTCATCTCAAAGACTGAATTCGTCATCATGTAGGGCATGACATTATATGAAGGCCTATTGGCCCTCTTCAGATGATCAATCTTCATATTTCTCCAGCAATTTTGTTCTTTTTTTAAAGGTTTGTCTTCTCTACACATGTATATATAATCAGTCATATTCAAAGATTTTAGACTTTATTCTAAACGAATTGATTGTAAACAGTAGGCCTATACATTCATAAGAAAACCTATGAGTTTCGTATCACTTGTGTCATGAAAAATTATGATATCTTTAACAGTTCAACCAAACACTGACTATTATTTTAAAAACAAATCTAATCTCATCTTGAACATTCCTTTTAATGTGAACCATTAGTCACTGTTAATATAAAATAACTCCGTCGGAATTAATATCAGAGAACTGTGTTTGTGTCTCAATTGTACCGGGGAAATTACTCCAGCAAACAAGCCGACTCGATGCTGTTTGGTCTGGCAGAGCTCACGGCGCATCAAGGGAGTAGGTCCCGTGGCGGGTGGTACTACATGGGCGTGCTGGTGGTTCTTGTATTATTAGGGGAAATAACATACACCCGAGCAAGAGGGTGGGATGTGTGGTTGTGGGGGGGGGGGGGGTATTAAAGAGGGATTTAAAGAACAAGTTATTGGGGAGGTGAAAAGAAATGAAGATTTTGTTATGCCTGGCTTTAGTAATTATGAAAATGAGAAGAAAAGGAGGGATAAAACTTGAAAGAAAAAAATGGAGGCTTGAGATGCTAGAACTTTTTTTGTAGGTTGGATTATTATGAAAAGAAAGGGAATGGTACAAGTTGAAGGAATCAGGACATGTATTAAAGAAAATAAAAGAGACGTGATAACAAACGTGTTAGCTAAAAATAAAGTAATAAATTTAATATTATATGCCTATACATAGTCTCTTTCGTTAAAGATCATGTCGACATTGAAAAAAAAAGTACTTAATATACTGAGAAATAATTATTCGTTACGTCATGTGTGTTGTCAATAGAAGAACGAATAAACAATAACTAGCTGAACAAAAGCATCTCATTCACAATTAATATAATCCAGCATCAATGCATTATGAATAAATTAAATAATTATATAGAGAAAGTGGTATTTTTCCTTTAAAATAGATTTGACTACTTGTTGGTGAGTAATGTGATATGTTGTTGTTGTGAGATAGACTGCATGATACATGTTCAGCCAGAGGCGATATGAGCGGCATGCTCAGTGTTTTACACCCCTTGATGAGACGGGGAAAATCGCGGCATGAAACCATAATAAATCAACATAAGAAAGGGGTAAGTGTTTCCCCTTTCTAGTGTTTGAGAATGATGTTGATACCACATTTCCTGGGCCGCCTATCCTCTTAGAAATTTGAAAAAGATATCCGTGGAAAAAAAAAACTTTCCAAAAGTACATAACAGCTTGGAGGATCTTCCTCCAAGATAACAGTTCAACTTTACCTTTTACCTTTACCCAAGATTCTGGAAGAGTGCTGTAGTCTCAACAGTCAGGTAGTGTTTCCCCTTTAATATGCCCTATTTATTATATTTTAGATATCTGCATGTTCTAGGGATTATTTTCAACAGGCCTTCTTTGTGTTAAATCCTGCCACAGTTATGTAAAAATGTGATAACATTTTTTTTTATTTTTCTATTTTTTACCATTAAAATTCCAGGGGGAACTTCCCCTTCAATTGAAAATATTCGACCTTTGGTGGTAACTTCTTCTAAAAAGATGATAAAAACGAAAATTAAAAGCTCATGGTCTCTTGGATGGTACATAGGGACTGTAAATTAAAAATTATAATCTGTCTGGATCATGCAGTTTGAGAATAAACAATGTAAAATATAATTCAATATCAAAGTATGACAGAAATTACATTTTCATCTGTTATTCGTTACAGAGGGAAGTTTCTGCTTTCATACAAATTACTGTCCTCAGACTTTGTTTTCTTCGTTTTGTTTAGCCGTTCAAGGTGTGTTTATATCATTAAACTCAAAAGTCAGATATGATTTAGCAACCAGAAATAGTACATGGTCAACGAATAATGCAATAATAAAAGAAGTATTCATGAACTATATTCCGGAAAATAAACGAAGTAAATTTTTCCAATGTAGTCTCGCTGAAAATAACTTCAAATCATGGTCGCAAATATAATGCACGGGGTAGTTTGTATTATGTATGGCGATGCGTGGTGGTGTACATTGTAAATCCAAAACGGCGAAAATAACTTTTTATGGGCCTCCTTCTAGATATTCTCTCTTCCTACTCTTCGCGACCTTTCCTACCATTTTAGCTGTATAGAAGTCTATAAAGGTTACGACCAAGACGTAATACGATACCCCAAGATCAGAAGGAATGTGACCCCTGATGTTTATATACGACCCGACCATACTCTGGCGAAGGACCAATGTATATTACGGGTGCAACACACAGCCTGCTGCGTCCGTGTACACTGTGCATTGATATGCGAGTCGGCATTGGGTTATGATTTCTCCATAATTCGGAGAGGTTATCTGCTCATTATCTAATCGGTATTAATTCACCGAGGATAATTTTGAAGACATCATTTGAAAGAGGGTGTCACAGTTGTCATTTAAAGTTCATAAAGGTTGACTGAGTCGTTGGGATTTTAAAGATTTCGTTATCGGCGTAGAGATATGATTTAAGACAACAGAGGCCAGATAATTCATTAAAATATGTAATTAATATTTAAATTAGAAATTACGCAAGTTACGTGATGGTGAAGTTTTACCTATTATTATACGCATCTAGCTTATTGTGAAGTACAAAAACAACAACAATTTCCTCATTATTTCGTCAAATTCGTTGTCACATAATTTGGTATAGGCCTATGGCTTAAATTAAAAATAAATTACGATATTTTTTTTTCATAAACTTACATTATTTCAATGATATTATCATTTAAGCTCACCTATAGTTTATCTAAAAATTCCCTCTTTTTTTCGAAAAGAGAGGATTCAGGCTAAAGTAAAACTGGTGCAAAATTACTATTTTATAAACTAACATTGTCATTGTTGCATATAAATGATGATATAGGCCAATAATTTTGTCATACGTATAGAGATCTGTGTAGTCTATTCGAAGCCAAACATAGTTGACATGGAAAACAGAGAAGGAAAATTATCTAACAAAAATGAATCTCTTTCACGCTGCTACCCCCCCCCCCCCTTCTGCAACCAAATTGAATTATAAAGTCATCTTCAAAAGAAAACAAAAATCCCTCCATAATCCACGACAAAAATAATTTCAGCCCTCAACAATGGTGGATAATCCCGACATGGGTCAATTTCCTCTGTGGGATATAGAAGTCATGCACCCTACACAAGCGAACCTCAGCAATTTCCACTTGATGACGTCATCAGTGAATGAATGATCACTGAAAGTTCACAAGTATGTTAGTTTTTAGATGTGGTATTTGTTTAGCACAGTAATGCTACTGGAATGCCCATGGTTTCTATCAAAATAGAGATTCTGTACTTTTTTTCTTATATTTCTGAATATCGCTGAAGAAAAAAAGCTGCATTTGAGTTAGTAAAGTTACGGAAGGGAGTAGAATGCAGTTTTGCATTCGTTTTTACTTTGTGAAATAATAGTTTTGCAAGTCAGTTGAAGCTATAAAAAAAATATTTGTTAAGTTGAACCAAACTTGTTGTTTTCCATATTAGACATGTAGGATTTTGAACATTATAGGGCCTACAAGTATTTCTGCATGGCTGTGTGAATAGGGGGCCTACATGTAACTTTGAAAAGTTGTCATGAAAATAAATACGCAATTTTCACAAATAGGCCTATATCTACATGAAAATTAATATTTTGTAAAGTATTCCAGGAGTTCTATTATGGTTCACAAGTGGATATTTCTCCTCACAAAACATTTTCTAGGGAGAATAATATAAAACAAAATATGATATCATAAATCATACAATAGCTAGTCAGTCCTCTTCCTAAATTGAAGCAAATCCCCTAACATTTATTATACTTCCTCCAAACAAGCACTTATTCCGCTACTCAGCACCGGGTTACAAGAACTGGTTTCCTCCCCCGGGGTAACGGCCGGGGCAGCGCTGAGTCAGGGATACCCCTGCTATATATTAGGACTACGTGCAGTCAAATGTATTTTCTTGTTATGCTACAGATTGTGAGGGTAAAAAAAAAACTTGTATTGGGATGTTAGGAGGTAGTCTGTTTGCGGAGACATTAATACCCAATTCTGATAATATCCTTCTTAATTGATCCCAAGAGACTGTGATATAGACTAATTGATTCGTATATTATGGATAAATTGTTATTTACAAAATAATTAAAGGCCTAAAAAAAAAACCTCTTAATATTGACATGTCGTTGAAAATGTTTTACATTTACAGACAGATATTTTGTTTACCTTTTTTGCCAAAGATTGTTTTATTGTTCTGTACGAAGCCTTTTTCCCATAATAGGCTACAGGACACTGACTTTCAGTCTCTATTGAAACAGTTTCTATGTTTTTCATCCAAGACTAACATTAACATATTTCATGTGATCATTATTATACGACTATATTCTTTTTCACCTTTCGCCCTTTTTTCGCTGCGGAAACGTACGGGAATTGTCTTAGGTCGTTCTTCATATTCGTAAAGTGAATCATGAGTATGAAAATACACATTTCTTTGTTTTTTTTCTCTCAATCTTGTTTTTGGATGACTCGAGCGTGGGAGGGGTTAGGGGAGAGCGAATGTACAGATGTATGCCCCTTGAAATGAGAAACACATGTTAGAGGGCAAACTCAAAACAGACCTTTTAAAAGCATGATGATGATGATGCCACTGCTCAACAAATGTATTGTAAACCAAAGTATAGTGCTAGTCATGTGTATATTGCTATTGAAAATTTAAGACTTGTCTGAGGGCCCGTAACATAGCAACAACTTGCGCACCCCGGTAGAATAAAGGTACTATTTTACATTACTCTGAGTGAAGTCATGAGAACATTCAATTTGAATAGGCAATATCATATTGTGAAAAAATTCATCTAGTCTCTCGACGAGTGATGATGGTGTGTTGCAACAAATCCATCTTCTCGGTTGTATAACATTATTTTTAGACTTCGGAAAAAAGGGATTGATTTTGGGTTTTGATTTTTCCAACAAAATGTGAAATATTTTTCACATTGTTTGGTACCGTAGCATGTCGTTTTCAAAATTTTATTTTCATATTGAACGATAGTTCCTACACAAATTTTGAAAAGTGTTATTTTCAATAAACTTTAAATTTTTTCGTTATTTGATTATAGTATAGGCCTATATTATGAGAAAGATGAAAAGGATTATTTGCCTACCCTTTCCAGTTTGATTTGTATTTGTAACGAATTGTTTTATTTTTCTTAAATTATCAACATAATGTTTGCATTTCACCATCATTTATCGTTATAAATTATGAAAGAATGAACGAAAATGATATGGTCGACCAATCATATATACTTTCACATGACATCAATATAGGCCTTCTGTGTAGCATGCCCATGTCATATCTCCAACTTTATTCGTGTACATGAAACTTCCTCATATCATGTCTTGCCATTCCGTATTCATAACAGGTTCGTAGCCTGCATCCCAGAGAAATGAATTTATTCAACAAAAATATATTGTAGCCGACAATGAGCTTTCGAACTCTCTTTTCAACTCATGACAAATATTTTTGTTTTGCATGCTTTGTATTTCGTTTACGAAACATCAAGTCATTTTACATAGAATTCATTTCATATTAAAAAAACATTACAAAACTTCGGTTTCTGCAAAATAATAACTTTCGGACATGATATTAACTTTTTTTTTCGAACGAAAACTCACAATATCTAATAAAATATCTATAAATCATTAATTCGTTGTTTAGTTATTAATATTTTGTATCTATTTATGTACTTGAATCATATGGACGTATGTTTTCATATTGCTTATCCATTGTTATGTAAAAATCGAAAATAGATAGGCCTATATTTTTTACGAAATTAACGAAATCTCTACTCTTTTGATGAAACCTCTGCTATCGACATTGTGGAATATTAAACGAGGACTGTCATAATTTAGCTGTGTATGTTTTGATTTAATTCATATCAGTGAACTGAAAAGAAGGGCTAAATAGCTATACATGTGTGCAAAAAAAAAAAAAAGTTTGTACTCTTTGAATGGAGCCTAGGTTCCTAGGAGTAATGGATGAGGATTCTGACATGACCTTTTACGTTAGTTACCTGACCTCTATAAAAGCTGAAACGATGTAAGTGTCCTTCTCAGCTTTCATTTCTACGACCCAAGAAACAATCGATGATGAAAAATTTAAACATTTTTCAAAATGGAGGCAATAAAAGGGCAAGTTGATATACAGAAAATGTCATTGCATTTCTTAGTACCGTCAGCTGCTTAACCTTATCAATTATTTACTCAATTTCTCACTCACTATAGAAAATTAAAGTGATAATATAATTTGAACACCGCTTTTTATCAGTTTTGAAGCATTTTGATCTACTTGGCCATTTTTGGCGTATCAGACATCCCTACCATGCCTACCGGCCCAATAATGTTCAATTTAACATAATGCTAATCTATTGCTTTCGAGGTCTTTAATAATACTGATTATTAATAAGCGTTATAAAAAACCCATTGTGCCATGTTTTCTGAGGATGTCACTTTCTTTATCATTATTTGAATCGTGGCATTCAGGAATCGAACCACTCGGCGTTGCCAATACCAATGTGAACTCCTTGATGAAATTATGGTAGTAGGAAAAAAATTAGATAATAGAATGCGAATGTTTTTTTTTTTTTAGGAAACTGATGACTTTGCAATTGAAGGGCTTCGGAATTGTACCCATCTGTATTTAGTTACAATATAAATAAAGCAGTCAAGGCGAATTAGCGATTGATATAATTTGTGATCATCTTTCTCCGTTTCTGTCGCTCATTTGCTCATATTACATATTACGTATTTCACCCTCTTTCTCTGAACTCTCTCTTATAGACTTATCCCTTCCACCCATCTCTCTCTCTATCTCTCTCTCTCTCTATCTCTCTCTCTCTATCTCTCTCTCTCTCTCTCTCTCTCTCTCTCTCTCTCTCTCTCTCTCTTTCTCTCTCTCTCTCTCTTTCTCTCTTCTTTTCTGTACACCTTCACCTGCTCTCACTGTCGTCTACCGATCTTTTTCAGACTGGGATGTTGGATGTGTGATATTGTCATCATACTCACTTACCCTCATTTGGTCTGAATGTTCAAGTCATCATCCAATCCGCAAACAAAAGAAACAAGTTTGACTGACAACTGTCATGGCTGTCAATAATTCCCCATTCTCCTTCAAAGATTTCTCTCAGCCAAAAGTAAATGTATTTTCCTGACGAAAAGTACGATTTAATGATTATTGTGACGTCCTGGATGCAGTCGTGTCTAGGAGTGGCTAAATGATAATTGATTATGGAGTACAAGATAGGTTATTGGGAGGGAGGGGAGAGTGAAAGTGCTTTGAACTGATGATAGGTGTACTTCAGATTCAAATAGTACACATTTTCATTTTCATTGTTAACAATAACATGCAGCATCATCATTGTTGGGTTTAATATCCCGAACCATGTGTTTTTATATTTAGGGGTTTTTGGGTGGATTGTGTACTTTTCTCTTGAATAATTGGTTATCGACCTCATTCGTGTCCCTTTTTTAAGCATGGACGATCTTCAGTAAAAGTAATTGTATCGCCAGTGATCAGAAAACTGCATAGGTCACTGTGTGAATGACTTGATATATAAAATATTTTCAATTGTCTAGTTAAGAAATTTTCAATAATGATATTGAAATCTTCACGGAATCGTTGACAGCCTCATTACAAATTCAAATCTTATATTCTTTTATATTTTGATATCAATAACCATGGACTCAGCAGTAATAATCCCCAAGCCATTAAAAAATATAAGGGTAGGCCCTAGGCATAGGCCTTATATGCAATGATGTGGAGTGGTGGTTTTGTTTTGTTTTGTTTTGGTTTTGGTTTTTATTGGGAGAAGTTGTTGTTGCTTTTCTTCTTATTATTATGATTTTCCTTCTTCTGATGTTGTATTGATGGAATTGTCTCAATTATATTATTGTGCTCTTCATGTTCAAAGTCGATGTGGATGGTGAGAATATTTTGGAGTGGTCACACAATCTGCGATTAACGAATTAAGAAATTATACATTTTAGGAGTGAACAATTAATGTCTGTAATAAATCCTCTTGTTGTTTACTATCACGGAACATGAGTCACATTCACTTGAACTACTATGCAGTAATACCTTTTGTTGTGAACCACTACTATGCCACGGTTGTGCAAGAAGAACCAGCTAGTGAGCACATATTTATAAAATAGGTCATACCGTTTTAACGAAATATCTGTCAATAAGTCTTGTTATTCACTATTTATTGTCTCAAATATTTAATGTAATATTAAGGTTTACTTATAAAGCAAGAATGAAGGTGTAGATAACTAATATCATTGGAAAAATGAGTGTCATGTGCGAATAGTTTCTCAACGTACATGTGTTATGGTGGACGTAAACACCTTCTCGTAGACGCACGGGATGATATACACAGGACTCAATGTGACCTTTGACCTAAAGGTCCGTTGTGAATGCGCTCCCACGCACACATTCTCATATCAATATGAAGTTCGCGTTGCCGCGTAGTCTTTTCAAAGAGATCTATTTCTACTCATTTATATTTTTTACCAAATCTACATTCGATGTGCATTTTTAGCCTGTTGGCTTATTAAACTTCAGATTGAAACTGTTTTCTAAATTATTACGTGAGAAAAAAATTATGTTAACCATTTTTGACGCGATTTCATGTCAATGTGTGTTTTAAGGAACTACCAGTTTTCATAGGAGTAATTATTTTCATTAATGAGGTATTAATCATTGCAAATGACACGGTTTACAATGAAACGAATTATCCTATCAGTAAAAATTTAGAGATCTTAATTAACATGATTGAAAATGAACCCATCTCTGTTTTAGAATGTTAAATTCTGAATTTCATTTCAAACTTTGTTAAAATTTAGGGCCTAATTGTTAAATATGTGATTGAAAATGTTCATGTTGCTATTTCAAAGTAATGATTATTTTCTTAGAAGCGTCCATATCTATTCTCAATATTCATCAATTATAATCGGGTTTTTTTTTGTTTGTTTTTTTTGTTTGTTTGTTTTTTTTTGTTGTTGTTTTTTCTCTCTTATGCTTTCATGCTCACGGAATTGTTATATATTTTCAATAAAACTCGTTTTGATGATTGAAATCAATGGCTTGCTTACTAAATTATAGAATTTAATAAACGAATAGGCCTACACAACTTGGGTCTAGACAAGCCATGGGCTACAGTAAACCCCTAACAGTCTGTATCATAAGGCTAAACAGGTTATTTGACCTCGTGACCTTGGCTCAGCCTCCACATTTATAGATTTGAATTAAGGGGGGATGGAAAGGGAAGGTGAAATATGACATTTTATAATAAATTTATGGGATCAGCAAATAAAGGTAAAATGTGAGAACTATAAGTATAAAAATACTAATGTTAAATATTTATAAGAAAATGTAGATTTATGTATATTGCTTGTTGGAAATATTTTTTTTTATTTTAAGTTTGAACTACATTTTGAAGTAGGCCTACATGCGGACCCTACATGAATATGTTATCTTTCATCGTCTGCTTTTTTAAGTTGATTTCATCGAAAACTTTGTTTTCACACTGTAGGCCTACTCTAGGACATTTGTTATATTTTAGCTCGTTTCATTATGATGATCCTTCCACTGATTTAGCTAGTAGTGTGGGCACCTATGTCGTTTCGTTTGCAAGTCATGTTAATGTTTGGCAACATCTATATATATGTTCTACTTGATCACACGAATCAGAAAATATATGTCGCCAATTTTTTAATTGACCTTTTGTGACCCAAAGTGAAGGTCAAAGGTCAGGCTTCATTAACCATAATTTTGTTCAAATTGTGTCAAATTTAGTGTCAAATTGTAGGTAATGTTAAACTAACAATTAAGTCAATTATCATTTTTTCACCCGACCAGTCAGTTTTGAGCAAAATGCAAATTAGTTTATTTATGCATAATTGAATGCATAATCATGATAATAGAGTCAAGTTGAACGGCGATCAGACACAACATATCCATAGACAATATTAATAAACAATAATCAAGATTAAAACGTGAATCATACTAGTCTAATATTGTTGCCACATTCTGGTGACCCTTATGACCTTGAAAATAGGTCAAAGGTCAATTTATATGATGATTAACAATCTGGAAATGGCATTAATTTGGCAAAAACCGAATTTTCTATGAACTTTGACCTTATTTCTAGGTCAAATGTGTCAACTAAAATTATGTAGAACTCTATTTTTTGGTTGATGGCATCATGGAAAACATATTCATGTTAGTTGCCAACAAAGTTAAGCTTATACGAGCAACAGGTCAAAGGTCAAAGTTCAAGAAAGACGTTTTGGCCAAAGTTTTTTGTCTTGACCTTAGTCTTATTGGGCCGTATTACTTGAAATATGTTATTGAACACTGTTAATGTGTTCTACTTGATTCCATGAACCAGGAAATATTCGTTTTCATTAACCTTTGACCTTAACTGGAGGTCATATGTGTCAATGAAAAATAATAGCAACGTAGATATTCTGGTTCATGGTATCAAGGGATCATGTAGAACTGTTGTTATCAAAATTATTAAGTTAATAAGGCTAAACAGGACTATGATCAAGACAGAAACTCTGGCCCTTACGTATTCCTTAAACTTTCTATGTGTCTTGACCTTTGTTTTATTGGCCATATTATTAGAGCTTCAAATTTTTGATAATCATAGTTATTCTTGTTTAACTTGTTCCCATGAATCAGAATATTAATGTTGCTATTCTCTTTCATTGACATATATGACCTCAAGTTAAGGTCAAAGTTCAAATAACGTGACCCTAAAAAATCTGGAAATAGTAGAAACTATGTATTTTTTGCTCTTTTTACTTTATTCAAAGGTCATAGGTCAACGAAAACGAACATTTCTTGGTTCATGGAATCAGGTAGAACACATTAACAGTGTTCAATAACATATTTCAAGTAATACGGCCAAATAAGACTAAGGTCAAGACAAAAAACTTTGGCCAAAACGTCTTTCATGAACTTTGACCTTTGACCTGTTGCTCGTATAAGCTTAACTTTGTTGGCAACTAGCATGAATATGATTTCCTTGATGCCATCAACCAAAATATAGATGTCATCATATTCTTACTTGACACGTTAGACCTAGAAATAAGGTCAAAGTTCATAGAAAATTCGGTTTTTGCCAAATTAATGCCATTTCCAGGTTGTTAATCCTCATATAAATTGACCTTTGACCTATTTTCAAGGTCATAAGGGTCACCAGAATGTGGCAACAATATTAGACTAGTATGATTCACGTTATAATCTTGGTTAGTTTTTATTAATATTGTCTATGGATATGTTGTGTCTGATCGCCTTTCAACTTGACTCTATTATGCATTCAATTATGCATAAATAATTTAATTTGCATATTGCTCAAAACTGACTGGTCGGGTGAAAAAATGATAATTGACTTAATTGCTAGTTATAACATTACCTACAATTTGATACCAAATTTGACACAATTTGAGCAAAATTATGTTTATGTTAATGAAGCCTGACCTTTGACCTTCATTTTGGGTCACAAAAGGTCAATTAAAAAATTGGCGACATATATTTTCTGATTCGTGTGATCAAGTAGAACATATATATAGATGTTGCCAAACATTAACATGACTTGCAAACGAAACCTATATTTTCCCTACTGGATGCCACACTATTTATTAGAGGAGAAATTTACAGCAAAACTGTTATTTTAAATTACATTTTTGTATGGCGACTCTGCTGACATCACTTTGCTGTATTATTTTTTTACAGTGTAATATTGAAGACCAGCCATGGTGTGATTGGCATATGGAGCTGGATTTCGTGCAAAAATTATTACGAGAAAGCATGTTGTGATACAGCCATTGAATGCGTTAATTGTTTTGCAAGGTGTGGCGAAGCCTTGGATTTACCGCATATTATACGAGCTATTTGGAAGCTAACGTCATTGGATCAAGGTTTCAGTATTTCATGGATTAAGCCGTGGCTAAACAGAAGAAAAAATGTCAATTTTATTGTAGCCTACTATAAATATAGCTGTATCTCCGAAACATCTCTCAGAGTTCCAACTTAAAATTGAAATTGAAAAGTTTCCACATGTAACATAATCACGAAACAAACATATAAAATTTGGCCTATACATGATAATAATGGAATCTTTTTGCAAATCTGTTTCTCGAAAATGAATCATTGATATTAATTATTCCCATTTCTGGGATGATGTGCAGACTAAAAAGAATAAAACAAAATCTTAATTTGTCGCATGGTTGAGAGGTCTCAATGGTCATGCATTTAGATTTTATAAAGCCCCGAAACCTCAAAAATCTGAAACAAAAATGAAGGAAATGTCTTATAAAACACACATTGAAGGCATCAACATTTTGATTCATTCCGAAACCTCTCTGTTTTTCTTCGAACCGAATCCCTTTGCAGCCACCATAAAATTATGTCCGCCATGTTTTAGTAGACGACTTGGAGCCGACGTAAACGCATCACGTAAATCACCCACTGCGTTGCCCCACTCGTACACATTTGTGTTGGTGCTCTAAACGCCGTTCTCAACTTCGTAGTGTGCCAAAAGTGGCACCGTGGCGTGGTGGCGATGCTACTAAAGGAGCAATATGTTCTATTATTGGGCCATCATGAGTGTTATCAGACGCAGTTAGTACCCTCTTTCTGAAGTACCCGAGGAATTTGAATCTTATCTTGTAACCAAATCACCCACTCGAGAATGACACGGTCCTGTATATGATATCCATCAGGGGAGTAAAATGTCGCCTGTCGAATGCACTAAAACAGACATGCGCCCTGTAAACTTTACCGACGATTTTGCCTTTCTATCAGTTTTCGAATAAATGTTTTTCCCTGATATGTTGTTGTTGTCTATTTCTGAGATATAATTCGATAAAAAAGTGATAACCGGGAGTTTTTACATGGTTTTATTAAAGCCACAATAGCTCTTCAAATTTGCCGAACAAAATGTGATGCACTTTCACAAACGAATCAAATGATCAATGGATTTTTTGGCCTAATTAAATTTGATACAAAAGCTGCTCAGTTTCAGTGAAGGATAAAATGTACAAACATTATTTATAACACGACACTTACAATAATTGTGTCTGAGCGTTAAGACAAATACTTTCAACTAATACTTACAACTACTCTTTACGGAGTTTTCCATATTCTTATTCTATTAAGAGGGCGAAACACACTGCTTTGTGGTTATGCCAGGCTGGATTATACAACGGATTTTTCTTTGCAACACCATAATTATTTATCTATACCAATGTGCAGAATTCAGGCCTGTATGGATTTATCCTATCAAGATAAGGAGTCTACCGCTATGAAATATGGAAAGGTGGATAAGGTCTGATCTCTGGACTATCCTGAACTTATTGTTTGGAATTAATTTATTAAGAAGGGAGCATTTTGCGTCCATTAGATCAATTTGATTTACATTCGCCAACCCCAAACTCAAGGGCGAAATTCTTTGGGTCGAGTGTAGTTGGATTGTAAAGAGCAAGTTTACAGATGACGATAATTTATTGGTAACTTCATGCATCATGAGATCGACTTAAAACCGAAATGCGCTTTCAGAGAAAGAAATAATCTTTGACCTCACAATAGTCCCTCACCAAAATGTGAAGATCACAGCTGAAAACCTTCGCTTAAATTGTCATTAATTACGTTTATGTATTTGCTGATAAATGTGTTTTATATGGTAATCACTAAGTTTTGATTGCGCGGAGTACATTAATACGAATTCCCCTTTTCTTAATTTTTAAAATTTAACTTCTTAGTAAGGTGTGAAGTGAGCCTGAACAGCTCGGAACAATTTTTTTTTTTTTTTTTTTTTTTTTTTGGGGGGGGGGGGAGGTTGGGATGTGTTGCCTTGAATATTGTAATATTTTTGTGTAATGCGTGCATGGATGGCCGTCACAAGTTGGCCAAAATAGATTTGTTTGTTTTGATTGTTTTTTTGGGGGGGGTTGGGTTTTTTTTATTTTGTTTTAGTTCATTTTTTTTGGGGGGGGGGTGGGGATGAGTTTCGGAAATTTGGATTATGGTTATCCTTGTTTGTTGTGGAAAATATCAAATGTGTTCTACTAATTAAATGTAGATAGCTTCAGTGGGAGGGTCTGTGACGTGGGAATAGAAGGGTGGCAGACAAAATGACAGAGGTAGTATCATTGCGGTGTTGATTGCCCATGGCTGCCGAATTCCCGAAGGAGTCGCGAAACAACCCGATTGGCTGTGTCGATTACTTCCGATGTTACCAAACTGTGGAAGTAATTCAAGAAATAATATAATCATCTGAAAGGGAAATGCAAGTTCCATCTTTACATATGGAAAAGGCATTTGAGAGCAAAGGTTTAGCGGAAAATTATTTGAATTGTAAATAGTTTATTGTGTTCATAACCGTTTAAAATAATAATAATGCAGTTAAATTAACAATCTAATAAAGAAAAAAAATGATGTTAAGACATAGTTAGTGTCTAATGACATACGCGTTTCATTAAATAGAGGGTTTAGATCTTAATCTAAAATAATGATTCCTGACGCTGATCCAGGATGTTGGGGGAGGGGGGGGGGTCGCCGATTAATGGATTTTAGACCCTAAGATTTTGAGGGTCAAAAGTCGGGTGGCTGAAAATCTGCTTTAATGGCGGATGTGAGTAAACAATTTAGCACGCGTGATCTTTTTCTGTTATTCTTAATTGGGGGAGGTCGTTTTAGGCACTTTTTCGAATTTTGGGGCGAAGAGGGATAGGTTTGCTCTCCCCAGGATCTGCACTTACATCTAAAAGATACTGCTAAAAATACATTGATTAGTTATCACATGTATGCGGTTATCACATCATGCCAATTTCACTTGTCACTATTTTAACATCTACTGCTGATAGTAATTTACAATATCTTAAATACAATCATTATAGGACGAGCTAGGCCTTCCAACAAACTTATCTACATCGATAATGTATGTTGATGAACTTTGTGGAAAGCCGTCACTTTTTTTCGTATTTCATTTTCAGCCTGACTGCATGGCCCTTGTTTAGGTTCATCTATTTCATATACATGTGAGAGTATTATTATTCTTCTATCTTTTAATAGTAAAAAACGTATGACGTGCATATTTTAATTGAAGTTCTGGCCATGATATTCAATTGTTCAAGAACTGTTAGACAGTGATTGGGAAATTTTTATTACAATGCTCATAGGAATTGTTGTTTGTTGTAAAGTCTTGAAATTCACATGCACTACATATACGGAAATGTTTGTATGGGACTACATACAAATGTTTTCGTCCTACCATCACTATTTCTTTGGCCTTTGGCCGTCAAAGAGGTCATCGTGAATCAGTCATGGGGTTAAGGTTAGGGGCTTAATCAGTCCGCCCGTCTATTTTCCCCCTTCTTTTTATTTTTTTAGGGGGGGCCTGGATCCGCGCCTGCAGTAGACTATACTTTTACTATAATATGCTACCTATGTAACATGAAAATAATGTGAAAGCTCTCAAGAATGATATTTCCCTGTACAGTGTAAGAACCTTTAAAATGACTACACTGAGCTCTTATAACTTACCTTGTCATCCTGGTAAATCCCAAGATCGCATCAAGGGTCACTGACCTTAGGCCATTATTCACAAACACCAAGGTCATGCTAAAAAATTCACATGAGTCATGGCTGAACTATTTGACAGCAATGTCGAGGTTTTCGAGGAAAAGGGACCAAACTATGGAGGATGTCAAGACAATTACATATGGAGGTAGATAATTACCAAAGTTTGAAAGTTCGGACAGGTACTATAGTGGAATAACTTTCACTCTGCAACCCATTCGTCATTTTGGTCCGAGCCTATAATCACAATGAATTGATTCTCCTCATTAAGTCCGACATTTCACCCGGGTATATGACGGGGTTACCTCGGGTTAAATTCTCTAGATCTCGTTTGTAAGTAACTCTTCCCTGCGGCCATGCGCTTATTGGGATGCTTAATAGGCTCAAAGTATGATAAATTGATCGGCTTCTTTGAGACTGGGAGAGAACAGGGTTGATTGTCAGAGTCAACATTTGATCTCATGCCAGATTGGTAAAGAATCTGAGCTCGAGCTGTGCCTTTTGCAAGAAGTTTTATATTTATAAAATGATGCGTATCAGGGCAACTACCCCCGTGGATAATACCCACAGGACAACTATACTGAAATTAGGGTTAGGGTTAGGTGTAGAGTTAGAAGGGTATATTTTTGGCTGGTAGTTGTTGTCTGGTGGTAGTCGTCCTGGAACCAAACTGATGTACTAAGTTATATCAGAAATGAAGTGGCCGACGCCGCGGTTACTTTATTGTTGTTGGATTGTAATTTGTTAGGGATGATAATGAGGAATTGAATTTGTCCCATTTAGTTCAATTGTTTTCCTTAACTAAGTTAAATCTACGCATTATTGTGTACAACTGTAGGCCAACTCCATATAGACCTAAATATTATTTATAATGAAGTTGTGTATGATAACGTTTTGATCAAATATTGATAAATGCTACAAAAGCTCTTCTTCCCAATGAGGTTTTTATTGGTAATTCAAAAAAGGGAAACAAAGTCAACGATTTTTTTTTTCCTTCTCACGTTAATATCGATTGCTTTTCAAAAGCTCTGAGACCGGAGTACTGAGGACAGAGAAGTACAATGTTTTGCCTCTGTCATCGTTGTATCATCCATGGTTGTATATGGCATGTTGAGTGTTTGTCAGATATGATATTGTTTTATGTTTAAAACTGCTACACTGGCAAAGCTAAGGTTAAAATCGCTTTTAGGAAAGGAGTAAGGTAATGTTATTACTCCAAGCACACGTAGGCCACAGATACCATGAGAATCAAGAAAGAGAAAGACAAGTCAATACGGTAAGTGGATCAAATGCCGTCAGCCATTGTATCATAAACAATCTCAGCTTTCCCCATCCTCTAAAGTTCAATCGCGTTCACACTTTCAGTTTCATGATTCATCAAACATCAATAGACTTTATGAGAGTGATGTTTTCTTATCATTAGAAAAAATGTATGAAATCTTACAAATTTTTGCTTAACTTTTTATTAGATTTACAAGAAAAAGCCATGTTTAGGCATAAAAGCAAAATTACCTTATTCGTTCAAAACCCGGAGAATTCAAGCATAAAAATAAGTTTTCCTTTAAACGTTCAGAAGCAGCTTTAAATTGCTGGCATAATATTGATTTTTTTTTCTAACGGCACACTTTGCATTGCCAAATTTACCTCTCCCAAAGCAGCACCACATTTGTCATGTTTGGAAAAAAAAAATCTTCAAAAATCAATAATTGCTGGTATACAATGGGTCAAATGAGTGAAAACTGTTGTACATCATCAAATTTACCACTTCAAAACAAACGAGCACCCGAGAGCTACAAAAGTCATGAAGCAAAATTCTCCATCTGAAATTTTTTTTACTGGGGTCATTGCCCTAGGTTGATGTAGATGATGAATGGCGGAGAAGAAGGATAAGGTCTTGGAAGTAAACCCGTCATATTTATATACCTGGCTTTCCCATCACTGATCTAAGAAAAGACGCAACTGCTGTTGTCAGTCAAGCCACAAGCAATACAAACGGTCCGCCGCTGTTTATTCTGTCGGCCATGCTCTAACTGCAAAGCCTTGATGGCCAGTCTGGTTATAGGTATGGAAAGTGGGAGCGAACAGATTTCAATTGTTGTGGTTTGTTGCAGTTTTTCGGCTTAAAGTGAGTCACGATGTCTTTAGAGATGGTTTCATATCTGAGTAGTCTCTTGTGTGGGTGATGTTGGGGAGGGTGCGTATGTGAGTGGGTGTGAGCATGTGAGTGTGTGTGTAGAGCGCGATTTTAAGAAAACGCCAATTCACAGTTTTGTGCTTGGTACTAGAATGTACTCTTCTGAAAATTTATGCGACTTAACATTCAAGTTCAGCGGCGCAAAACCTCAACATCATCTCCTAAAGAATATAAATTTTTAAAGGTCGACTAGATCGTGACTAGACTCTAACCTGCTATCTACCTTGGATTATACGGATGGAGAACTGAATGAACTGACCCTTGAAATCTGTGAGGTCAAGTTGGTAGACAGAACTCGATACCAAGAATATGCGAGTCGACAGCAAGACCAGAGCGTATGATTTATTAGAAGCCATCCTTCATAATTATTTCTCCTTTAATTTGTGTTTTCTTATATCTCGTATATCTGACTTTTTCTTTTTTGTTGATGAGCTCCCTTACCCATCTTTATTTCTCACTTTCAAAATCGTCTCCTGTCTCTCCTAAAAACATGTTAAATATGTAAACCAAGAACCATTCACAATTCACAATTCTTGTTTTTCTGCTTACATTATAATGTCTTTACATGCATTTCTAATCCTTATACATGTACTCACTCTATGCACTGACCCATATGCTTCATGTACACACAAATCACTTTTTTTGTGGATACATTTCTTCGGGTCAAGGAATTCCTGTAGTCCAGGGACCATAAGTGACCCTAACCAAAGCTGTGATAGAGGTTACGTTCGAGGGTCTCCATTGAGGCATGGGCATTGCGAGATTGTGCAATACACCCCCGACGCCCCCCCCCCCCTCCCCCGGTCACGAAAAAAAGGTCTCGCAATGCCCCTTCTTCGAGGAGGCCAACAAGAACTATCCGAAGGAAACACTGAATACCACAGACTCGGTGGGTACTGGGAATGGTTTTTCACGATTCTAATCAGTCCATCAATCTTGTTCAAGATGATCACGATAAAAAGATATCCATAAAAGCATATCTTACGATCCAAGACATGAACTTCTATCTTAAAAAGACCCCTAAATGGTTTTAATGCTTATTACAATGAATGTCTTTACAGGATTCTATTGACATGATTGAACATGTTTAAATGCTTTTCGCTTCCAAGCTGCTTTCTCGGCCGAGACAAATAAATATGATGTTATAGCATTATGTTGTTCACTTATCAATGCTTACTTATACTTGGAGTAAGATGCAATACAGGTCTGCAAAATGCCGAGAAAACTTTTTTTTTCAAATAACTTTGGGTCTACGAAGAGACTTGCTCGTCAACATCCTTTGCTTATTTTGGGAACAACATAGATGTACCGTTGAGTAAGGCCAAAAATAGGGAGGAAAATGTCACGGGTCAAGGAGACACAAAGCATAAGAAAACCATTTTATTTCAGAACATTTCACGAAGAATATTTTACGAAGCCAAGTTGGAGTGTGAGACTTTAATTTGAAGTCGGTCAGTTCTTACAGATGTTGGGGTACCATCCTGTTTTTCACTTATTGAAATTTATGGGGTTGTTCGGTTGCTCTCATCACGTATAGAAATGCCGACGACCAAAGCAAGAGAGGGTTACAAGGTGAAATTTTACCAGATAAACTCGATTAAAGCAATTATAGAATTCTAGGGTGAGGAAATAACACAAGATGGCAAATTCATAACCTTGTCTTGCATGTCTTGAGAATGGACTTTCAACTCCATTCTTCTAAACCAATAGCACTAATCTAATTCGGTTGCCTTTGAGAATGGACCAGAACATTTCAGACACCTAAAATAAAAGCTGAAATTTAATTCTTGCATATCACATAGTAACTGCAAAGTTGAGCAGAGGCAAAATCCGGTTTTACGCTCCATATTCATTGTCTGAAACGGAATTTTTTTTGTATGGTGCGCCAGATCCCTATCTTGTTGAATGCCAAACAGTGTATCAGCAATTCCCATCTTTTTACGTCTTTTGGTATATGACTCGACCGGGGTTCGAATCCACGACCTCCCGATTATGAGGCTGAAGTATTCACTGAGCCAATATATCGGTTTTATGTTACTGTGTACGTTCCTCTGGAAGTGTCAGGTATAAATGGGATTCGTATTTTTATTTAGGTTCTCAATGAATGAACAGCTCCAGATCCAGCGTTGAAAATGTTTAAATTTTACTTATTTCTATACAATTACAGCTGACAATTAGGCCTATGAATTATTTGGATTCTTTTTCATATACTGTTACTTTAAGACGGAGAAGGAATTATAATATAGAAAGTTTGTATGAACTAGAGTTCGGGCATGTCTGTCCAAAACATCATGTAGGCTATTCCTTATGACCATGATGTGTCTACTGATGTAATGTAATGTGGTATGTTAAATACCCGCCCACTTGTTGTAGGGCTGACATCTCTATTCGTCTGATAGCTTTCGACAAGCAATCCAAGACATGACATGTTCTTGAAGTATATCAAGGCTAGACGAACCTGATGAAAATGTTAAAGGTAGCATCCGAGACACCCGTCCTTTCTCAAGATATCATTCTCATTTATTTCGATGGGAAAAAACAAAATCTGCTTTAAATTTGTATTCGTGCATTTTATATATTGAATTTAGAAGCTATGTATTCCTTTATCCTGGAATCCCCAATGTGGGTGATTTTAATTTACTGCCCGAAATGCTTCTGTCAGTTTATCTAGAAAATTAAAGATATGGTATTACGCTATCTGAATTCGTCCAGTGGTTTTATAGGCCTATAGCTTAAACCCAATTTGTTCATTGTAAAATAAAATAATTGCAAAATGCCATGAGACGTTAGCTTTTATTTGCTTTTTATTCTCTCCCCGTATTCACCTTTCTTTACATTTTATTTTGATATGTGGTCTTTCATTTCGTTCATAATTATCAGAAAGTAAGATTTTCTTTTGGTTGGACATGCATTTGAGAAAGCTTGTTCTTACAGTTCATTTCAGTACCAAGGAGCGGAAGAAAAAAACCGTTTCGCACTCGATTCTGTAATGATATTATCGTAACAAAAGGTAAGATTCCCTCACATGTAGCTTCTATTAAAAAGTCTCGACAAGCAATTTTACCAGATGCCATGTTTGTGAAGTTCTCCGACGCAAGACATGAGGTAAAAGTGTATAGCTTTGTAATAAGAACCAATGCAAGCTCAATGGATTTACCATATTCCAATGTGATCTTAAAGGCAATTGATCTACATTTCTTTACTTTTGGCTCAGTTTAAACTCTAAATTCCCTTTTACACCATTCATAGAGCATTAAAATAATGTTTGTTCCTTTTCTCTCTTTTCTCTTTTTAATTGGAATTGTAATGTCATGAATACACGATAATTATTTCTGAATCCCAGTTGTGTACTTGGGAAGATGCAAAGGTTATACCAGTTCTGTAGCATGACTAAATATTGGAGCTGCAAGAATCTTTAGCAGTCAGGGCAGATGATCAGAAAAAGAAGAAGGAGGAGGAGGAGGAGAAGAAGGAGAAGAAAAAGAAATGAAGAAGAAAAGAAGAAGAAATAAAGAAGAAGAGAGATGCAGTTTTGGTATACCAACAATGCTGTTGCTGATTTAAGCTCACGACGACGTATTACTTTAAAGCAATTATGAACTAGGGGTTTTCCCACTGGTTAAATGTTCAAATGATAAAATAATGATTTTATTTCTATCCTGACTGCAGACATACAATGTGTTACTGATATTTTATAAACTTCTTGAAAGATTTACATCGTATTATACGCTTGATTGCTCGATTCAGAGATACTTTCAATTGGTTAAACAAAATTCATCTTAAAATATGTGAATATTTGGCATATTTGATATTTTGATATGTACAATGAAATGATGAAATAATAATACGTTAAACACGCTTCATTAAATGTCTCTTTTACCACCAAAGTTAAGATAATCATGTCTTCGTATAATTCCTACCGGATACGTTGAGTACTTTCACATCGTTTTGTTATCATGTTTTGAAAACTCTGGTACAGTATAAAAGTGTTTGTGCAGTGGGAATTTCATCTGCTTTAATGGTCCCGTTTCAATTGCAATAAAAGCTTTCAAATGCTGCCAAAACAAACTTGCTAGCTATATATGTATATATATATATCGTAAACTGATCTATTGTTTCCTTTGTGAATTGAGTTAACCCGGGTGACCTCTACAAAGGTCCGACCATTTTGAAATGAAATCATAAAATGTTTTATCCATTTAAAGTGTTAATGGGTAGCGGTGTTTGTGTAGTCAATATGAACACTTGGTGTTTTCTCTTCTACTGAGCAGAAATCTATTTACCATGTAGGGGGCCTATAGGGTTAGCTTAAAAGTCATTCTAGTCTTGCAGATTAGTAACATAGGTTGATCCAACCAAGAATATATTCGTGATAAAAAACATTTGTATTAATATTTATTTCCGAATGGAAATTGGTGGAATAAATACGTTCTATTCCTAAACAAACAAAAAATGAAAATTATGGCATTAAATTTACACGATGCAATGGTAGAGCACCTCGTGAGTGACGTCATGAAATTAGAACGTTATAAGATTTTCATTAGAAATTAGACGTAATGAAATACCTAACTCTTTAATCATATGTGTGATTAAATTGGGCTTCCCCTCTAAAGAATGTGCACCTTTAATTTGTAACAAATGATAATACCCCTTGTTTGGTCCGACCATATCTAAATAAACAGTGGAGGACTAACGTACTTACACCTTTAATACATCCTTAGGTTACTTTAATAGTCGTTTAATTTCAGTTTGTGAATCAGTGATACAATATATGCCGAATATGTGTCAACCTTACGAATGATATATAATGACCTTGACAACATTCATATTCAATCTCAATTCAGATAGCATGCCTTACATTCCATCACTCTTTTCTATTTAAGGACACCATCACCATCCACAGTCATTTCGCACGCATCAACATCAAGTGGAAAATGGCGGACAGCAATCGCGACAAGGCAACGAGTGATTTTACGACGTCGTCACAAAATGGCCGACAGCTCCTTCCACCCAATGTACACGATATAACATCATACTCATGATGATCTAAAGGTAAGTTAAATGATGATTCATGAGTTATATGTAAAAGGCAAGTTGACAAACAAGTAAAAATTACGACGCCAGTTCATATCTCAAGATATAAATCTCGTCATTGATCGCGATCGGGTCGGGCAACCCTTTGGTAGTGATAAAATGATAAAATTAACTGCGAGGTAAACTCTTTTGGAATAACATGCTCGTGATAGATTGAAGAGTGAAGGGTGATATTAATGTCTACGTATGTCTGCGAGGTCGTTGGTATTGACTGACTTTCCAAAAGTATTAACAAATTACCTGTGTTTAAATACTTCACTCTTAATGGCTTTTTAAATTAAAAAATTTTTTTTTTTTTTAAGGAAAAACATCATGAAAGGTCTCGCAATTCCACAATAGTTAGATTACTAAATTGTGCCCTAGTTCTGACGAAATAAGTCTAGAAATTATCTATATAGTAGCTTTTAGGTACTCAATGACAGATCCTATGATTTTTTTACTGAACACATAATGAAAGAGACGTCTTTTGGTGGTAAATGTTTTTTATTTTGTCTTTTCTTTTTTTTTTTTTTTTGGATATTAAATATACAAGATTAAAATTTGACTTGTAAGGGAGGAGGAGGAGGGGTAAAGGGGGTTTTACTCCTGCACAAATGGCATCATGAATAGCAATTATTTAAAGGGCTAAGTGTGCCTACGTGATGTCATTTGTTTTTACGATGTCAACACTTAGCAAGGCATGTATTTCCTGGTAACTGTTATCATTAGTAATGTGATATTGTTATGAATATGTTCGTATTTCATGAAGAGCATATATCACAGCGATGAGATGACTGGTTCAGTCAGATCATGTACAGTGCAGTACATGCCCTCAAATCTGACGGCATAAAAAGAAGGGTTTCAAAAAGGTATATTAGGGCTGTTGTGACAATGGGCGAACGATCATCCACCCTTACTCTATTTCGTTGATCCTCCTCCAGTCTGTTCATATTCGTATTTATCCATGAACCCTGTAAAACCTAAAAATGCGTAATTCATTTAATGCATTTAATTCGCCTCAATGTTTTTGTTTTGTTGTTTTATGTCATTGGTCTTCTTCCTTCCTATAAAATCTGATAGAACACATTATTTTACCTCATTGTTCTAAATCCACTTGTTCACTTAATTTTCAGCGTCGCAATCTTCAAACATTATGTACTCCGAGAGAAAATGGGCTAAGTTTGGCAAATAAAAATAAGTATGCTATCACAGTTGTTCTATTAAAAGTAGTGCCCTTTTTCTATCTCCATCTCTATTTCATACAAATATCTCAACAAGTCCTCAACTTTCTTCATATCACACAAAAGACTATTTACTCGTAATTTTCTTAGATGTTTTCTCTCCGTTAAACGGCACCGTCTAATCTACCCTAGGCAATATTTGATCTGCTGTTGCTGCCATTTAGGAAACTACTTAGACCTGGTTGGCTTTTACATCTCTGGACCCTGTAATGGAAAATGATTCTTAATCCAGTCGGTTTTTTTTTTCTCTCTAACGTGAACATACCTAGGGGTATTTTGTTTTCAGAGTTGCATGAAAATGAAAAGTTCGAAACCGTTGGTAACGCAAAGGGTTCGTGTCTTACCTTGTTCTGCCCTTTTGTTTTTGGAAGAGCATGCATAAAGGCTAGACAAAGCAGAACTTTTGGAAGTGTGCGTGTGTGTGTGTTTGTGTGTGTGTGTGTGTGTGTGTGTGTGTGTGTGTGTGTGTAAGTGTGTGGGTGTGAGTGTGTGTGTTTTCAGTGTTTTGTGCTTTTTAACAGGTGTATATGGGCAAAGATTGTCTACAAATATTTATACCAATATAAACGTGTTAAATATGCTAAAGATTCATGTAAATAAGGTTACCCTTGTAATATTATAATAATTGTGTTTTTGCCCCTAAATTTATTAGTAAACACACTAACAATTTGGAAATAAAAAGATCAATTTAATAAAAGTATGAGTTAGAATGTATAACACCAAAATAACAGTCTCATAGTATGTACCAAAGTTTTCATTATTTAGTGTAAAACATTACACACAAAAAAATCAGTATCCGTTTTTCATGTACTGTCTTTCTGCTGAAGCAATTATTATTGTAAAATGCTTGTATTGCAATTTTTTTTCAAATGGATTTCTATGATTAATGTATTGATTTGTATAATTAAAACGCATTTTTCAAAAGAATCAACGATTATAAACTGCACAAAACGATGAAGCAAAAGTGGGATATGTGAAGGGTAACATATATACAGTTTTCTGTCAACATGTATTTTGTTGAATATCCTTGCCATAATATAGTAAATGACAATGGTCTTTGTCAAACTAATCCCATGGGGACCACCCACATCTGCAATAAAATCCCATGAAATATTCTAAAACCACAATTTTTACGTTTAATTTTGTGTTTGTTCTCTCTACCAAGCAATATACGAGCACGATTCATTTATTTGACTTAAGAGTCCATTAGGACTGTACTTTGTCATACCACTAACAGTAATATGAAAGGTCAAATATAAATTTGGCGCCCTTTTTTCAGGTGGTAGTATACAATCATTATCGGTTTATTAGCACACAAAATAAAGGCCGATATTCTTGAAGTGTGACTAAAGTTAGTAGGCCTACTAATACGTATTTATTAGGCCTACTAACTTTAGTCACACTTCGAGAATACCGGCTGATGTATTTAAACCCTTTTCAACGATGCAATAGTAAAGACTCGTATTTCAATTCTATTTATACTTATTTTGACGTCTTAATTTTTTTCTTCATATTCGTAATACAAACTTAACAGTCTCCATGTGAATAATTTGATATATATTTATTGTATTTAGTAACTACTTCGTTTCCCGTCATACTTATCATTTCTGAATTGTAGTTGATCAAAATATCATGTTTAGAGACATTTCAAAGAGGAACAAAGATGGAAATGAACCAAGAATTTGATGTAGGTTATAATCTTGTTTTTTATAAAGCGTTTTTGATTAGGATTTTGATGAGGAAACAAGCTTTTAACAAAAAAAATCCCATAATCTTTGAACATTTCCACAATAGTTCAAATCGTATATCTCACATGGTCAGAATTTCTTGTAGAATTCGCTTGACCTGTGACACAATTCCAGCTTGTTTTTGGCACATTCTTCTATACCCCATAACATTTGTTCAAGAAAGATACAGAGAGAGAGAAAAAGAAAAAGAAATAGAGACAATATAACAAAATGAATAGTTTTTCAACGTAAACACTCCTATCATATTTTTAACACCGGGTTCTGTTTAGAATTTAATCAGATAAACCGACTTGTTTTCACCAAGACTTCATTGAAAATAACCGCTTGAATCCCAAAAGGCCTATAGGAATCCGTAATACATTTTCAAGACTTTATTATGAAACACCCAGTATTCCCCCCCCCCCCCCCTTCTCTCTCTCACTCTCACTAAATATCTCATTTTTCTATTTTAGCTTACATCATCACAATGGATTGAATCTAGATAATCATCAAAGTTGATATATTGTGGAATTCCTGGTCATAGGAATTGAAGCAGTGTAGTTTGTAGATTTCATTTCTCCTAAAGTTGGTTTTTCAATACAGGCCGCCATGACAAATAGGATCGATGAAAGGCCGTGAAGTGACTATGTCAGCACCAGCTTATTACTTTTAGAGCAGATCAAAAAGGTCCCTCGTACATGATTTCTTTCTCCTATTTTTTCTGTCTCTCTTTGACGTGCGATTTGAGATTGATAAATGCAAACCCCAAATTGCGTATTTGCTACTCAAGAATGCATTTGAGAACTGAAAATTATGTATTTCGAATTTATGCCTAGTCAGTTTTCTTTATTTATTTTATGGGGTTTTGTTTAAAGATGTCAGAGATGCCAAGTTCAAAAAAAAATTTTGCGTGAGATCATTCACATCGTGTTTGAAAGCAGTGCGCACGCGGCGCGCGTTACCACATGTGCGCGCGCGCAGTAGTATTTTGTACACAAAGGAGGCCCGCGCGCGCGCACGATACACATGTTTCACAGAGTAAGCTATCGCCTGCATGAAAACATCGCACTCGCAGGGATTGATGCGCGACAAATCTGCCGATATTTAGGGTTTTGAGACTCCAAAATGGTAAAAAAAATCTATAATAATGCTACTTTTTCTCATTTTGCGTGAGAAATGGGGTGTTCTGCGTGAGATCGTGAGACGGACCCGAAATGCGTGATTCTCACGCAAGATGCGTGAGACTTGGTAGCTCTGAGATGTAGGTATTAGTGCTTTTATAGAGTGATATAACTTTTTTCCATGGAGACTATACAACAAAATTGAATACGATTCCAATAATGTCGATGTCTTTTATTCAGAAAACCGAAAATTTTTCATGAAAATGTGTTTGTCTAGCACCGATAACGTGTCGTTATGATGACGCGGCCGTGTAACGTATTGTAATCATGCACCCTAATGGCGCCATTTTATTAATGGTCTACGCGATTTTACAACGTTGTGACGAACGGGCTTGTACCGTACATGAACTTCACGTTTTCTTAATCTATATCTACGCATTCACAAAATTACACGATGTAGATACGATACAAAATGCAATTCACATATTATGTTGACAGGCATGCATGTTTGGAGGACTTGTAAACACGAAAGGAGATAAAATGCATTTTATTGGCAGCTTTATCGTCCATTTTATTCCGCTCTTTATTCAGGATGCATTTTCACACCACCTGGTTGGCATGGTGATTTTAAAAGAAGGGAAGAAAGATGAATTATGACGTAGAGTCGTGAATCTTTTTATGACCTTAAATCTTATGACAAGCAAACTGAAAACGAATCTTTATAATGTTGTTTATAGGGAAGGTTACCATCGCCAAGATGATGTACTTTCTTACAGGTTACATTTTTGGTGCACTTCTTTGATAATACGTTTTTGTTTTTGTTTTTTTTTTATTCATGTTTGAATGCTCCCGAATAAATACCGAACAAAAGATGGAAAGACCTAAATACAGGAGAGGCGCACAATTGGCACAATATGTTACTTGATAGCATTTTGGCAAAACTTTTTTGATGCGCTGAATACCCATTTCAAATGAAATGTGGCAAAAATAGAAAGCTTGCTTTGAAAAGCAGTCAACATCTGCATGATATTTTAAGGTTATGTGTTGATCATTTGCCCTTTTCAAATCAGATAGAAGCGTTTGAATTTGATTTTGAATTTGTTTAAATTCAACATTGTTAAGTAGGCCCATCGGTTGTCAACGATAGAAAAAATACTAAAAAAAAACACCATTAAATTTACACATCGAAAGGTTTTATGATTGCGGGACTAAAGGCTTAATCACTTCTTTACCAAAAAGTTCCCAGGTACATGGACCCCATCTTTCTTTAATTTTATTTTTGAATTTTAATGCAGGCAACTTAACCCTGGTATCCATGGTTATAATCAGTAGCGTTAAGTCACTTCTTTAATGTCTTAAACATTCATTTAGATTTGGGTTCTCCAATGTCTAGTTTTAAAGGAATTGTAAGTGTTTTTTCTATATCTATTTTATACTCTTCGGAAGGAAACAGAAATGTGAGTATTCGATACAAAAACCACCTTTCCGCTATTTGCACATCAAAATGCATCCCGGTGGTTGGGATAAGTAGGATGGTTCCACCCACCAAAGTTCCAACTGTCTTCTGTCTCACATAGGCTCATTATCCTAACCTGACATTTATCCCTCTGAGGGTGATAAACATGGAATTCAAGCAGAAATCTCGACAACAACACTCATGAAAAATCGTCCCCTTTCTTAAGATATGTTTTGTTTGATTAAAACGCTCTTTGACATTCACAAGAAGGGTAGGTCAGCCTAGGTTAAGATATCATGTGCAGTCTTTGCCTCCTGGTCTTATTTACATTTCTACTTATCTGTTGGCACTTATTGATGCAATGCTATTCAAAGCGTTATGGTTATTTGACAATATTGACGAAAAAATATTTCGTATAAAATTCGTTTTTCAACAATTTTTCAAAGACGTACGTGTTATAGATTTAACCTACTATTAGATATCTACATCTTACATAGGCCTACATAGTTTTCAGTCTTTCTTTTCGTTTGTTGTTTGTGTGTGTGTATGTATGTGTGTGTGTGTGTGTGTGTGTGTTTGTGTTCGTTTTTAAATAACACATTTTAGACCAAACTTTACAATGAGTACGTAAAAGTGTCGAATTACAGTCTATTTCCATGTCTTTAGTTACCAAGGTCTATTGTACGCCACCTGGTTCCTTGACAGAACCTCATAAGAGTACTATATCTGTCAGCAACAAGAAGAGCTATGGCGTAGACCAAAGAACTCCAATTTGTCACGTTGTGGACCTCTGTTTTCACCTTCTAGGTGATAAGATACAGAAAAGCCTATTAAAGTTACATCAAAGAAAGAAGATGTTTTGCAATTGCTAGTTGTCAGCAAACTTTTAAAGAACAAAAATGCTGAGTGATGGTTCAATTTGAAAGTACGAATATGAAATTTCGTTAAGTGTCCTACAAGTGGCTGTGAATATATCTTATCTTTTAACATTAAGCAACTTTCTTGTTTTGCTCAATTATGTGATAAAATATTGTTCAATTGTGCGAAGATATGCCTTTTGTGATATTACTTCAAAATCGCATGCTACTTAGTGAACTTTAGATTGTAGATTAAATATCATCACTGTGAAGAACTGAAGATACATTTTTATACATGTACACGACTGTGTTCCCGATTTGTTAGCTCTATTAAAGTACCTAGGGTGTTGGTGGGCGTAAGTTGGTGTGTGTGGGTGTGTTCAGTTAGGTGGGTGAGGATGAGTGCATATGTGCGTTTTATAAACTTGCACATTATGCTTTCTTTCATATTGATAATGTTTGTTCCCTGTGTGTTAACTTAATCAAAATACCTATGGTGTGGGTGTGCGTGAGTAGGTGGGTGAGGGTGTGTTCACTAAAGTGGGTGAGGACGAGTGCATATGTGCGTTTTATAAACTTGCACATTTGGCTTTCTTTCATTGATAATGTCTTTGCTTGTTCCCTGTGTGTCAACTAATAGCTAATCAAAATAACTATGGTGTGGGCGTGCGTGAGTAGGTGGGTGAGGGTGTGTTCAGTTAGATGGGTGAGGATAAGTGCGTGTGTGCGATTAAACTTGCACATTAGGCTTTCTTTCGTTGATAATTTCTAATGATCTCAGTGCCTTAGTAATTCTTTGGTTTTGCTTTTCCATTTTTGTTCCCCTCTTAGGTACGCCATCTTGTTTGTCGCTGTCGGCAAGAGGTGGTGGTTCGACAAATCACGACGGGTTCACGACAGGTGTACACCGGGGAAGTTGGGGTGCCCTAAGCTCACCTAATGGGTCTCCCAGGACCAGATCGACTGCGCCTTTTCTAAAAAGCTTCATAGGCCTTTTACCACAAAGATATATCGACATTGAAAGATATGGACTTGGACATAATTTATGTTTTTGTTTGTAGTTCATTTCTTCTTTCCGAGGCTGGGTGTCACTCGGTACAAGTTCGCCTTTGGTTAAGGTTGGGCCTTTTATAAACAATAAGGACTATTCTATTAGTATTTGGCACAAGTGGAGGTGAATGGGCCCCTTTATAATTTATTAATGAAATTCTGCTATATATCAAATAATTGTCACCTGTGCACTTCGTAATAGGCCTGTTTACCTCGCTGATACAACATCAAGAGTGAAGTTCTATATTGAAGAAATAATGGTAATATTTTAATATGTAATATTATTTGTTGGGGTAAATATTTTGCGGGCAATAATTAATTATGTTTTTAATTTTTTCAATATAAATTCGCTCTATTTTGAAGAAAATAAAGTTTGTAATAAAGGGAAACTATAAAACTTACAATATTTGGATGATAAAGTGAGACTCCGAATTCTTCAGGTTCTGGATAATGTATATAGGCCTATAAGTAAAGCAAAGGATAGGCCTAAACGAAGAAAACTGCATTTAACAGCAATTTGATGTCAGCAGAGTCGCCATAAACATAAATAGTTTTGTTGTTTATTTTTCCTTCCGGGGATGTAAAAAATTATTTTAAAAAATAAATTAAAAAAAATAAAATTTAATCGTCATTCATGTCTAGAATATTGTTTGCATGCTTCTTTTACCTAGATAGGGCCTATTTATTTTTCATTTATTTGATATGAACTTAAACTGTAGTTTTACCAAAAGAAGTGTTGTCAACTGCATGACTTTTGCGTAGATATTGGGCTTATTGGCAATAATTATGGGCAACAAGATTTTAACTTTGAAATGTGAAATGTAAATGTGTTCGTCAGGTTAATTTCTATTACCACTAACGCGAGAAATATCACCAATTTCACATCCATGAATATGTCAACATCTCCTGATGATTTCACATATTCTTTTCATCTCTTCACCATTAAAACCCAACAAAATAAAGATCAATAAAATGCCATTAAATTGGAATAAGTGAGTCTATTGTCGGTGTCCTGACCTTGGAGGTAAAGACCAATTTATCAATTTCCATAAATGTCTTTTTGAGAACATTTCTTCATCATCACTTCCTTCCATGTGCTGGGCAAGGTTTCACACCATCATTACCATTACGTTAGACAAGCCGGCTTTGGGGAGAGACCATGGAGTGGGGCAAGGTTTTCACATAAATCAGAAAAATAAAATTTGGTTTATATGTTTATTATATGAATAATGTGAGGGTGCTTTGTGAAGAAGTAGAGTTGGCAAGGTGTATAACATTCATATTGTATTTTATGCGTCTTATTGATTGAAGGTGCGAACAGGCACTTAATGTAGAATTTTTTCCGGTGAAACAATATTTTGTAAAAAACAGAATATACTAGATGATGACTGGTCATTCAGACAAGTAAGAGTCAATGACTGTTAATTGGTAAATATTGGAACTAAATAACTTTCCAATGATTTACTTATTAAACTTGAAATGGCAAAAAAAAAGTTCATAACAAGAATTGCTGAAACTGCTTAATGGTAAAATATCTTATCGAATAAACGGGAGCTAGTGGATCAAAATTGAATTTAAAAAAAAAACCAGCTTAAATATCGATGAAATATTTAAAATGATAATTTTAAGATCGTTTTATTATTATTTTCAGGGAAATGTATACTTTCAAAAATGATATGGAAAAATGTATTCAATTCAATTCAATTCAATGTACTTTTCAGTAAATGAAAAAACTTGAACATTCTTTGGTGCCATATGTATTTTATGCATTGAGGTAATGTTATACGTTATTTACGCCACTATATATATGGTAATCTTTTATTTCATTCATAATGCTCCATCTATTTTACCAATCGTGTACGCCATGTTGGAATTCACTGATGTTATTATATTTTATTATATAATTATTCTGCATTCATTATGCTAATGATGTACGCCAATTTGGAACTCGCTAATGCCATCTCCGTTATGCTATTATTACGTCAATGGTGTACGCCATTTTGGAACTCCCTATATATTGCCATCTTCTATTTTATTATGCTGCATCTTGGAGGCAAGGTTAAGTGTTCATCAAAGTGCCCTTTCTCACGCTAATAAAATAAGAGTTGAGACAGCTGCTCTCTGACCATCTCCCTTCACACTTCACGCCAACAAGTCATCGACCCCATTCAAGGTATTTTTATACTCATTTTATTTTATTTCATCGTATTTCATTTTATTTCCAAAAAATATTCAAAATCATTCAAAAATAATTTACATCCGAAAGTCATTGACCCCATTTAAGGTAGTATTATGTTCATTTTGCATTATTTTATTTCATATCCTATTCGTTCTTCTCTCCTTTTATTCTAATAAATTACACAATCATAATAAACACTTCATTCATTTTATGCTATTTGCATTGACACTCTAGCGACAATGGCATGTTATCGTTCCATATTCCTATTCCGCAATCTTTTTCTTTTTCTTCCACAAAAAGCCATTCATTTAACACATGATCCTTGTTATCCCTGTCAAGGTCCAATTACTTATCCAAATTCGTTCAAACTTCGTAGACATGTCATCCATGATCCATTATTGATCCCCTGACATTTCAATTTCCAAAATCACTCATCCATGACCATCCATCGGCCATTTTGTCCATTTTTGGTCATATGAAAGCCATTCTTCCAGCCTAACAAAACGTATTAAATAGTTCATGAGTTTGCCTTTCATATGTTTTCAACAACTTTTTATTTTAAAACCATCTTTATATTTTAAATTAATTTCAAAAATGAACTTCCGTAATGAAACAAACAATAGTGACTAAAACACACAAAAATGACTATAACTTTCTTAAATCAATTCCATTTTGCTTCAGATTTTCAGGGCATGTTATTCTTATAAGTGTGCACACAGGTTCACGCTCCAATGAATACGAAAAATGCAAAAAGCGCCCTCTAAAGTTTCAAAATTTGGCTAAAATCCAAGAGGCTGCATCTGCGTTGTGCGTCGTTAAAACTGTACATTTTTTTGGATTTAGGTACTTCAGACTATGTCCTTTCCAGCAATGCCTTTCCATTGATACCATATATAATATTGGTTGTCACAGAAAATTTTGAGTAAGTCACGTTTTTGTAGGAACCATTATACCCGGTTGCCGAATAATTGCAAATTTGACAGAGCCATGTGAACGCCGGATAATATGGAAAGCGGAGTTTTCAAAATCGCACTGTAGTACACAAACCGTATTCGTTTAACACAGAGATCTTGTATAATTATTTAAAGCCTTTCGTTTCCCAATATATTTCAAAATATACTTTTACATTTTGATAATCCTTAAAATATATATTTAAGTCAAGGCGTCAACGCACGCACATAGTTCATGTCAACGATTGCAGTTCTAGTTTTTTTTTTTATTTCATATCATTTCATTACATTGTCTTCTGTTCCAGTAAAATATGGCCTGTTCACAAAAGTTAAAAATAAAACTCTACACTCACAAATCAAGGTACTATTAACTTCATTTTACATGTTATTTCATGTCATTTTCTTTTTCTTTTTCCATCCCAGTGAATATAATATGCCCTAACATATTTACAATTATTTGAGGTCTGCACACGAACAAAGTCATGGACCCTCGTCAAGGAATTTTAACATTCCTTTTATACAATTATTTCATATCATCTCATTTCATTTATATTTTATTCTAATAAATGTATACATATTCACAAGCATTAAACAAAAATAAAGTGTACCATCAAAAAGATATTGTACACATAGCGTTATCAATGTCTACTTCTATTTCCTATATGTTGGGTGTTATTATTCCCTTCTATTTATTGCAAAGGGATTAATGCCCCGAGAAATATACCTGAATTATTGTCAGAAACTTTCTTTATTCATCTTTTTTTTCTTTTTTTTTTCTTTTTTTTTTTTTATTTATTTATTTATTTTATTTATTTGCTTCTTGCCCTTTCAGCTGAAATATTTTAGGTTTTTTTTTAGTTGTTTTTTTTTTTGTTGCTCTACTTGTATGTTTTATAGGCCTATTTGTTTGGGTTTTTTATGAACATGACTTTGTGAATAACGCATTTGTATTTTTTTAATAGTTTCTGCACGTACTTTGTGTATTGAAAGTTTTTGTATAGATAATTATGTTTTATAATGATGATATCTAATATTCTATAGTTTGTTCTTTAGAAGTGTAATGTTCTTACTAAGAGTTGTGTGAAAAATTATAATGATTGATTTTGTACAAACACACAACAATATATTATGCGCTATACAATTATTCGACGCAAAGCAGAGACTCTGTATTCGGCCATTAAAGCCGGTGTTTTAAATTGATTTATTTCAATGTATTACCGTGTATTCGACAATTTCTTCATTATTATCATTATGTTTTCACAACATTTTCTATAATTAAAATTGCACATCTCTCATAATTATACTGCATATAGTCCCGTAGTCCGGGTCAAAATGTTCTTTTTGATTCCTTACAATGTCTCTTGAATTAGAAATTTAAATACTTTGCTCTCCTCATATCATTATCAATTTTCTTCTTCTGTATACATGTATATAGTTAATTTAGAATATTAAGAAGATTTAAATATTTGTGTGTTGTTTGTTTTTATTGTAACCATGGCAATTCCGTCTCCGGACTGCGAGAATGGATTATATGCAATAAAGAATTTTATTTCAGTTTTATCGTTTCATAGAAAGTCTCAAATGTAACTTCTTTTGCAGCAAAGTAATTATTTAGCCCCGAAAACACCAAAGGTGAATATAAGTTTACAACAACAAAAAATTAGCTCAGAAATTTCTTCCTCGCAGCTTATGGATGTTTCCATGGGGTCAACCTTGTTTGGCGTTTAAGTTCGTTATTGACCCCTGGTTACCCACGTGACCCTTTCTAGATCAAGTCTCATTGTCCGTTGGTCGTCGATAGCGGGCAGAATTGCGTTTTATGGATGTCGTCTTCAATGCTGATCACAAGAAAGACGATGTTAGTATTATTCCCAATTTATAATACAATTATTTAAATTCGGGAAAATTGCATATGAATCAGATAAATGGATCAAGTGGGATTTAATTTTAGGAATATATTGTAAAGCTAAACGGGTATTTATTATACTGGTATTACTTAAAGTAACATACATAAAAAGGTTCAATCGGCAAGAAATTGGGGCTTTCGACTTTTTTTATATAACACAGAGAAGGTTGTTTCATGGTCTGTTTTGGTTGCCTGAAATTAATCACATGTGTTTAAGATTAACAATACATCAGCATGATCAGCCTTTGTGTAAATTAAAATCGCCTGCCATGATCCAGCGAAAAAAAGACTTTGACATATTTATTCTGCAATACCACGATCAGAGGTTCACTTGTTTCCCCTTCCATCATGAAAGCCTCGTAACACCTCAGTCACAGCGATGTTGCTGAATCGAAACCGAACCCAAGACGGTTTATATTCATTTTCTCTACTAGCAAATGGTTCTGTGATTTTTTAATGCTTCGTATCAGCAAAACCCATTTGGTCCACTATAAAGTTGGTCTAATCGCTGGTTGTAAATTTGTCATTTGGTCTTCTCACAAGGGCTAATTTCGTCAAATGAAGATTTGTTACGTTCATTACCAATTTATGTAATCACATATAAAATGTGTTAGACAATGTGGATATAATAGACATATTTGTTATAGCCTAAGTGGAAATTAGATAAAATGGTAAATGTGCTAAAAGTTGCAATTAACCAAAGGTTAGCAGACGAAGTATTTATAGACGAAAATGGATTAGACCATACGTGATGGGAACAGACGGTCACTAAACAATGCTAAAGAACTTGGTTGTAGACCAAATGGCAATCACCATATCTGTTTGGATTCTGTGTGGTGGTGTGACCGGGTGTAGACGTGTAAAGTTCATCCTCATTATCACCTTGTCGGGGACGGTCCAGGGACATCTTTAGTTGAGATGTCACTTGGTCCTCTCGAGCATCTGGGTCTAGTCCAGGGTCCGTCCGGAACGGCGCGTCGCTGTGGTCTTCTACTGAAAGGTGTTCCTTCATGGTTAGTGGATGTGGACCTATATACAGATCAGTAAAGACCCGCTGACAGGTGCGTATGGCGCCGTTCCTGATGGTCTGTAAACAGAGATGGGTCTAGTGATTGAATGAGATTGGAAAAACTAGATGAAATTGAGGAATATACAAAAAGATAAAGTCAAACTCGCAGAATAAATAAATGTTAAAAAATTCTAACAGACTTCTACATACATTAAACGGTATTATGCAACCATAGAAGGTACCCTAAAATGTTCAAAAATAGATACATTTTTGGAGTCCTTTCATTTGATATGTACAAGGTCAAGCATTACTACAAGTAAAGACGTTATACCGTTAGAGAAATATCATTTTCAATCGGAAAAACCTGTTTAACTAGACATAAATTTGCCTATAAAAATATTCAACGACATAATTATGTACTGTTTCACTGTCGTCTCTGGACAACAACTAACCCCACAAAACCTCAACTGGACACGCCTCTAGGCCTATGTATTATCATAGTTATCACTTGACAACTTGAAATATTGGATTTTCGAGTAGAAAGTCCTGTAAAGGTATCACTGATTTAAAAAAAAAATCAAACAGACAAACATATAAAAAAACAAAACCAAAACATGGTGTCCTGAAGGGTGTAATGGAATTTGAAACACAATGTGGATTCGTTGTGAATTCATCTTCATACTATGAAATTCCAGCGTTATCACATTTTCGATCCTATCTTTATATTATATAATTCACAACGTGCATCCGAAACAAAACAAAAAAATCACAATATATACCTTTCTGGAAAACCCACACCACAGTGTAAACTCGTATTCACACTGTTAAATTTGAGCGTTTGCATAATTATAGTCAACAAAGTAAACACACTGTGGGAAATAGTCTCCTCTCCATCAGGGATATTGAACGTGATATGAAATACCAATAGATGAATATACAATATTAAATTTGATGTAAACAAACATGTACCAGCGCTTCCATTCATTCAGATTATAATAACATGAAATTAGGATGCATTACAAAAAACAATCTGGCATTGAAATACGACTGGCATTTTGTTTTTCATGTCACGTTGTATCTGATAGGTATTGGCTTACAAATTAATCAACTAGAGTTCGTTAAAGTGGAACCCTAAGGTTGAATCAAGCTCTAAATCTCAAGCTCAAGCTATAAATCGTCGCTGGCATGTCACAATCGTGGCTAAATAGCTCATATATACCGCCAACCCTAAGCATATATCTATCGTCAATCCGGAAAGCAGAGAATTCAAGTCTTCGTGATGATCTACAATAACCGTGGCTTTCATTTGCAACCAACCGTGATAGGAGGACCGCAAATCATTTCCCAGTTCCGCCTTTTTAAAGAATAGATGTCCCTGCTTTGTGACATTTTTATGAAATCGTTGAAAGGAGCTCTCCATTGGAATCTATAAAGCAAACTCGTATAAATTACATTTTGCTGATTGTATATCAAATTCAAGAACTACTAGGGATGATATGTCAAGGTGTTACGGAATTTCAATTTGAAATATTCTCATTGTTTCCAAACTTGACAAATTTACACAGCAATAGAGCCAGGAGAGTGTAGAATGCGATTTTGACGCTGAGTTTAAATGTAAAGAAGAAGGCAAGCAGCTTTCTTTCTTTTTTCCCCCTTTTTTTTTTTTTTTTTTTTCTTTCTGTTGTTGCAATAATAGACTTTATAATTTGATATTTATATGAGCATCCTAATACACGTGCGGTAAGTCTTCCAAGTAAACTAAACCAGTTCATCTTTCCTGTACTTCGATGTTATTATCGTTCGTTATGTGGCGGTCACAACTCGTCGTAGGCTACGGGGAACGTGCAATCAACGTAGCCTGCGTTGATTGCACAATGCATGCACAGTGCGGTCATTTCTCGATTTATGCGTTTCTGTAGTAAAGGTATTGGAAAACTTCCTGCACGTCGTACATGCAACGTGCCGGTGAGGTACCTGCGCTGCACGATTTTTCTACGAATCATCGTAGGGAGTTGCTACGTCGAAGGTACGGCGAGTTGTGACCGCCGCATAAGTTGAGATGAACTCATTATTAGTTCCTCGAAATGGTGCGATTTATCCTACATATTCAGCAATTGAAAATGATTTATAATCGTGCAATATACTTGGAGGGTTTGCTTTTAAAATTGTAATTTTCATACACTTCATTGCATTATTGGATCCCTACATTACTCAAAGAGTTTCAATTTGAATATTGGACAGTTCATGATTATCTATTATGTCAATCTTAATTTCAGTGTTATTACCAAATAACTGAATTATTTAATCAATCAAAAATATATTTTATATTCTAAAAAAAAAAAAATGCTTTATTATGCTACAAACGACCATACATAACATTTAATTATAAGGTACGTTTTTTGATGTAATTAGGTCCTGCAGCTAAGCAAGCTTTTGAAAGTTTATCCTTGCAGAGCGTCTAGTGCCAATGACTTATATGTATTCGTTACATGGAAATCTATATTAAACATTTTAAATAAAATTATTATTATTTTCTTTCACTGAATCAACCAATCAACAAAATATCTGACAACATTAATCAAAACGATGTTCGTTTGTTGTGTTATAATGTTCAATTTTAATTATCACTTTATAGAAAGGGATAGAACAAATTTTAACATTTTTTAGTGCTTTTTTTTATCCCCAAATAAGTGGAACCATGATGCAAATCCGTCATGTACTTGTTTTCTGTTTATTTTGCTGTATGAAACTTTATTATGCCTTACTTTAATGCTTTCTTTAATTGCAAATATTGCAACTTTCATAAGTCAATTCGGAAAAAGCATCAAATGTATTCAAAGCGATCAAGTCTGGTTTTAGTAAAGTTCATTTCGATAAATATAAGAAATATAGAAATATACTTACTTCGATTGTTAGAACCTCAAAAAAATGTACTATGGGGAGCTTATGAAAGGATAAGTCTAACAGCAGGAACACCTGGAAACATATAACGAACTATTGAACAAGAATAACTCCTGTGATAAAAGCACAAAAATAGAAAAAATAAATCTGAAATTGATGGTGTACCATGTGAATACACATCTTCCAAAGGACATTGCATTGTATTTTGACTTTTTTGTCAACATAGGCAAAAAATTAGCTAGTAAAATCGATTCAAATGTTAATCATACAGAATATTTGAATAAACGACAATCTAAATCTTTCTTTTTCTCACCGGTGATCAGCCCAGAAGTGAAAAACTTAATCATGAATCTTGATCAATCAAAAGCATGTGGTGATGATAATATACCTGCTAGGCTTTTATTTAATGCAGTAGACTATGTCTGTGAACCACTTACACATGTATTTAATGTATCATTCTGGACAGGTGTTTTCCCCAAAAATATGAAAATAGCTAAAGTGATCCCAATATATAAAAAAGGATTGAAATGTTTACCTGGCAATTATCGACCTATTTCGATATTACCAATTATAAGTAAAGTATTTGAAAAAGTAGTGAATGCTCGCTTGATGAAGTTTCTGAATACAAACAAAATTCTTCGCGAACATCAATATGGTTTCAGAAATGGTTATAGTACAAAACTCTCGCTGATAAATTTGATAAACGAATTAACACATTTCACTGACGAGGGTAGAATACCTGTTGGAATTTTCATAGACTTTGCCAAAGCATTTGATACAATCGATCATACAGTGCTGCAAAATAAGCTGAATCATTATGGCATACGAGGACTTCCATTAAACTGGTTTAAAAATTACCTGGATAACAGATATCAGTATGTTTGTTATGATGGTATGGAATCTCAGAGAAAAGAAATTACATGTGGGGTTCCACAGGGTTCAGTCTTAGGACCAACTCTCTTTTTACTATATATAAATGATTTATCAAATTCCTCTTCATATTTCAAATTTCGTTTATTTGCTGATGATTCGAGCCTGTTTCACACATTTGACAAAGGAGAAAATAGAATACAACTAGGAGAAGTAAATAAACACCTATCAGATGTTGTCACTTGGTGTGAAGCTAATAAACTTACTATAAATGTATCCAAAACAAATTATATGCTTTTTAAGAATAGAGGTAAAAATATATTAACTTCAGAGCAGTTGGAAATAAAAGGTAAAGTTTTGAACTTAGTTGATACAGTGTCATTTATAGGTCTTAATATTGATGAGAAACTTAACTGGGAGAAACATATTATTAATCTATGTAATGTTGCCAGCAAAAAAGCACGTATTCTGTACAGAATCAGACATTATGTATCGAAAAAGATATTGGTTATGTTATACAATGCATTTATTTTACCGCACATTACTTATGGATTAGAAGTCTGGGGAGCTGCAAACAAAACATTCCTTAGTCGAATTTTGGTCATACAAAAGAGGATTACTCGTGTTATATTATTCAAATCCTTCAATCATCACTCAGCTCCTTTGTTTTCTGAGTTATCGATTCTAGATGTTTTTAAGCAATATCGTCTCATGATTGCAACATTCGTGCATGATTTGTTGAATAACAAACTTCCTCATCGTTTCATTGATTATTTCTCATTTGTTAAACACCCTTACGAGACAAGAAGCAACGAAAATAAGAATTGAGTGTACACTCATCAAAGTAAGGACAAATCTTGGAAAACAGTCTGTTTCGTATTCAGGTGCTGTCATATGGAACGCTCTTCCAAATAATATTAGAAAAATTAAATCACGGAAAACTTTTAGACAATCATATAAGACAATTCTTCTTGCAGAGTATATTCATATTTAATTAATTTCGTATGTAAATAGTGTAAATACTGTAAAATGCGATGTAATAATTTGTACATATGTTTTAAATATGATGTAATAATTTGTACATAGACGGGGCCAACCTAGACTAGCTTTAGCTATTTGTTGGCTCCATTTACCAAATGCATATTTATATTGAATTCTGTTTATGTATATTTTTTGCAATGTTGGTAATAAATAAATACAATACAATACAATACAATACAATAACATGAAGAAGGCCTTCGATTACTAAGATGCCAATGATAAAAAGCATTTGATACTATTTATAGCTTTCTCAGGAAACTGCACGCGTTCACCCACACTACGCACACTTTCTTCCCGCGATCCCCTTATTTCAATGCTTTCATTGTTAAATTGCTACTTTCTAGCATGCGTAGGCGTTCAGGTGAACTGGGATGCCATTTTACAAAAAAGCATTTGGTACTGTTTGTAGCTATCTCGGGACACCGGCATGTGCTCATCCACACCATATCAATTCTACTCCACGTGAATGTAAATCTAACGTATGAACTAAATCTTAACATAAAGACGCGTCCATTATTTGAGGAGGGAAACGCAACATTACATTCATGAGTTTAGTGGAAATGCACGCAGCTGAAAAACAAAACCGCGCTAACGGCGGGAAGCGACCGATTGACAACTGCATGCAATTATTACTTAGCGCACAAAACTCGCCTAAGAAAACTTCCCTGTCGAAATGGGATTGTCAGTGATCCGTTCGAGGAAAATTAGTCCTGGACATGAAATAAATAATTGAACTTTTATCATAGTTTTCGTAGGTAGATGCTTCAGACCAGATTGGGGGAAAGACATTTTGGCAAGCCTATAACACCATTGTGCTAAAAAGTTGTAATCGAAATCTTTATTTCACATAGATTGATGTTCCAACGATTATTGATATAAATAGTGATCTTGTCACATCTTGCGAAGACGCCGTCCACATCGATAAGCATGTGATATGCGGAAATATTGACCCATCGAGTAAAGATTCGTTTGTGAATAATGTTCAAGGACAGGACTTTTTTTTAACCATCGAGATGAATGTACCATATTTTGGAAAGCTGAGAATTCAAGCTTTTAAGCTGTTTGATCATTAAGGTGTAATATAATTATGCGTAATCGAGGAAGATGACTATGCAGCGTATGAGCTATTTTGAGAGCAAAATTGGCCATATTGTACAGGAATTTGATCTTACTAGGATTCGAATTGACACAAGTGACAGGACTTTTTTTTCCCCTTCAATAATATTCCTATTTTTGAAAATTCGGACCTCTTAGCGTACTTATTCAAGTTGATCATTCTTTTGAAAAGAATATTGCTCGCCATAATCAAGAAAACAAAGTGAAAAAACTGTGCAAAATACAAAAGTCTATTGGCCGCGTTCGCTTTGCGTAGAGTGATAGCGCCCTCTTCCCTTAAGTTTACAAACTAGAATTGATATGTACGCACACTTTCTTCACCCCTAAACACTTTATTCAATGCTTTTTAATTGCAAATGTTAAATGGATACTTTCATAGCATATAACTTATATGTAATTTATATCGCGCCAAATCCACTCTGTAGAGTGCTGAAGGCGCTTGTACAAGATCCCATTGAGTTTACATTTGGTACTATTCGGTAGCTTTCTCATGAAACCGCACGCTTTCACCCACACCTACGCACACTTTGTTCGCCGCGACCACTTGCCCTTCACTCCACGACGATTTGAACGTGAGGCGCGTCGCACCATTGCCCAGACGCCTTGAACTCTCGGGCCATAGTAATCCCGATAAACCCCTCAACCACTTCGGGCGACAATCTTCTTCAGATTTGCCGAAAAGAGAGGAACCCTAAGCCTTTTAAAACGTGAAATTACCAAACCATATGGTACCATTATTCCCTACTTTTTTTGCCATATAAAAACGATTGCCGTTGACATGGTTGAGACATGAACAAGTACCTTGTTTGAAATACACTGTACAAAACGATAGACAAAATAGGCCTATGTTTCATGAATTCAGTTTTCAACTTCAAAGTTGCTTTATGTATTTCATAGAATTTGTAAATATTCGTGGAAATAGGAAAGCATTCATTTACCTAAACATGTGTAGGCCTAGTTTTTACAATGTCTTACGAGTTATGATTACGTCTAAAATTTAAAGTCACTAATAATATAATTGCACAATCACAAAGAGAAAATCCCTGTACGCTTTAAAAGAGAAGGAGGTTAGTGTGATAAAAAGTGTGAAATACCAAATATACAGTTGTTTATGAAAATTCCATAATGACAATTATAATATACAAAACAAAACAAAAATTTTAATATTACATTTTAATGTTTTGTCGCACGTCGGGCTGCCAGAGTCCTATCTGTATAGAAAATTTAATTCATTAATCCATTTTCAGAAAACTGATTTCCAGTGAAATATACTCAATTCTGTTGAAGCAGAAATGGGACAGCACTTGTAAACTAATTTATTTCCATGGAACAATAAGTCTTCACTGACATACATAATGGGTGATCTTTCCGTGCTGTTTGTTTTAGTTCATCCATTTTATTTAAACATGTTCCATTTCTCTTTTCATCTGCTCCACCACAAGTTCCGGTTTCTTGCTAACAAATCTGACACCCATCCGAACATGAACAAATTTCAAAATCGCGGGAAATGTTGTGCCCTGTCTCCCTGTGTCGTCTGCTTGACGCCATAAGGCTGGGTTCACATAGAAGTATATATAAGGTACACGATATTCGCTATACGCAAATGGCGCGCCAAATGCACAATAATTAGATAAATCGCGTTTTCTCTGATAAAGATGGTTTTTCAGGGAAAAACGTTTAATTATCACCCGATATGCAAAGTTTTTCTTGAAAAACCATGTTTATCAGAGGAAAACCCGATTTATCACAGCAAAACAATGTTCACAAGAAGAAAAAAGGTTTATCAGGTGAAAAGTAGGTTAGTCAGAGAAAAAGCTGGCTTATCAGATCAAAATTAGGTTCATCAGAGAAAAATCCGGGTTAAGAGAAATAAACCAGATTTATCTAATTATTGGGCATAGGGCGCGCCATAAGCGTATAGCAAATATCGTATACCGTATACTTCTGTGTGAACCCAGCCTGATGAGCTCTCTTGCAACTATAAGGAGGCGAAGAATCTTGCCAGAGGGCTATTTTCATGTTTACATTCATCATCCAAGCCTTGAGCCAGCACAATATGGGCAAAATTCAATTCTTCGACATTCAGTATTCAGTTCAAATTCTGTGTACATAAACAAATGAGAAATCATACCTCTCTCTCTCTCTCTCTTGGTCGTCACCCCTCCCCCTTCATTCATTCCTTGTCAAACGGGGTTGATGAAAACTCGAATTTGACGCCAAATAACTGTGTCGATTTGTCCTCCGTGACTGTTCAACATCACTAGAGGTAAATCAGGATTATATATATTTACGTTCAGATGCTCCTTTGGTGTCATATTTGACATGCTTGATTTTGTGCAACAAATTTTCATAGAGGTTAAGATATTGTTAGATTGATAATGATATTCTGCATAATTTCACACATACAATGTATTCATAATCAGATGGTGAAAACATCTTAAATTAATAATGACTGATGATAGCTAAAACAGAATGACATTTTATAGTGAATAAAACCCCTCTCAGTTATGTTACATGTACACATGAAATTAATTTAGTGTAAAAAGAAAAACAGTTTACTAAATTACATCACATAGATTATTTTTATGCGTGCTGTATTAGGTGATTTTCGGTGATTATTGATGACATTGCAAAATCCATGTACTCTCTTCAGAGGTGATCTCCTGCAACAAAACCAATACAACATATAAAAAACGGTGTGAAAAGTAGTTCTTAAAAAGCAAGATATTCACAAAAGATGCATGTAGAATCGATACATTACAGAATGTAATGTTTCATGACTTATCATTCCTGAATGTTTTCATGAACAAGTCACAGTTTAATGACATTACTTGAACTTGAACCAGAGAATCTGTGGTCCGTTGAACTTTTGGAATGGGTCATGGTGAGGGGGGAAACCTTGGTGTTTCAACATTGTCGTGTCATAGGTGTAGAGTGATAGGGTGTCGCGTTACATCAATGTAGAACACTCAAATGTTGAAGTGCAGAGGGAAGGTTGAATGTTCAGGGGGCAACATTCTTGTCTTCACAGAACATAAAAGTAATGTTGTACATTATAAACATAAATAAATGGCCAAAACGACCCCATTTTTGACACATTATGGCCATAATCATTTTCAGGTCCATTGGGGTCAGTCCATATTGACAGGAAATTGCTTATGTTTTCAATGGACCCAGAACGTGGTCAATTTCATTTTATTTTGTTAGATAGCTTATTAACGATGACCTACGTATTAAAGGAGGACTCCAGGCTGAAATTAAAATGTTTTGCAAAGTAAAGTAAAAATTCAACAAGCACAACATTACAAAATTTCATCGAAATCGGATGAAAGATAACATAGTTATTCGTTTTTTATGTTTTGAAGTTTTTCGTAAAACAGTTCTTGGCATAGCCTGATGCATATTCAATGAGCAAACTGATGATGTCACAGCTCCACTACTTCTTGTTTATTCCATTACATGAAATCCTATTTATCGCATATTTATTATAAACTTGTGAAAAATCTATCCCTTATACTGAAATAGGTAAAAGCACGTATGACCTTGAACATTCCCCAAGGATTCATCCCTGTTTTTATGTCCTTGAATTAGAAACTCTGGAATATTGGTATTTCATACAATCAAATACAAAGGAAGTAGTGGGGGTGTGACATCATCAGCTTGCTCATTGAATATACATGAGGTTATGCCAAAAACTTTTTCATAAATCAATTGAAAGCCTAAGAAATTCATAAATTTGCTATTTCTCATCCGATTTTGTTGAAATTTGCAGTGTTGTGCTATTTAAAATTTTGCTCTATTTTTCTAATCATATAAACTCCAGCCTGGGGTCCTCCTTTACTATCTGTATTATGTCCTCTTAGTAATTAGGATTCAATAAATGGGAATGGCAAAGTAGAGTTGGTCCCGATCAATAATCGACATTTTGATTTATTGACCAAATCATATCCTTTAACAAAATTATATCCTTTATTCAATCCAGTACATACACATAAGAAAGGGTTATATAATCTTTTTTTATATCTTCTTCGTTGTCATATTTTCTTTTTTTGTTATTGCATTTCCTATTGTAGATTACTCAATTTAATCATCTGATTTAGTGAATATTGATTTTTTTTTTTTTTTTTTTTTTTTTTTTTTTTTTTTTACTGCTATGTAGTTATATCTATAAGGTATAAGGTTAAACACTATATTTATTTCTGAAATGATCATGGTTCTTGTCTGATATTTCTTTCATCACCACCGAGCTTACATTTTCCAACAATCCGTTAGCTTAGCGAAAAGATATATGAATGTCCTATTCCTATATAAATTAGCAGTTTCTCTTTGGAAAAGAAACTCTAAAAGGCGGAAAGAATGATGAACGGAGACGTGATTTTAAAAAGTGCATATTCATGGAACTTCATGTCTGGGATCCATGTTCGTTATGTCAACTGTCATTAATGTAACATATTCTTATTTTGTTATATTTCCTGGTGGAAAAAAAGAGGAACGTACGTTATCGTTATCTCAACGCAACCACAAATATCTAACTCGTACGTGACATCCGTTCTCCTAATAAATGGGGTTTATCATCTATTAAGATTTGTATCATAATGCTCGATGTGCTTGATATTCCAAAATCATTCATGACTATTAGATTAGATGAATTCATTTTTTTACTTTTGACAACACTGGTATTGGTTTGAATTGTCTATTTTCTAACACTTTTTTTTTTAGAGATTTGAACATATATTGCAATAAAAACTAATGGAAGGTTGGTTTAAGAAAAGTTATTTACACAACGCGACTACATTTTACTAAATAGATATGTAAAAGTGTATATATTTTAGGATTTAATCTCTCTTGTCCGAACTCAAAAACCTTAAAGTGAAATTATTGTTCTGGTCATGACCATGATGACATTGAAATGTGGAGGACACTGTCTAAAAGTGATTTGGAAAGTTCTATAACAGTTCACCTAAACATTATTTGGTACTGCGTGAGGTTTTCGAATCGCCAATACGAAAGTAACCTTATTTAGCTTTGAGTCAAATGCCAGTATGGGTCAAAACAAAATGTTCGGGGCCCAAACATATCAACTGTTTGGTATACTTTGGGTCAAATTATTACTATTAGGGCAATTTAAGAGCAATATTTTATTGTGGAGCTTTTTATTATGATATTTTTCCCAAATAGCAGGAAACTAATAGGAAAGCTGACAATAATTTTCAACCTCCTCACACCTTCCCACTACACTAGATTCCCTTTAATTATTAATAACAAAATCAGAAAGTAGGAAAGTGATCGAAGGAGAATAAAGATGTTGACTTTTTTATACTGGAAACTTTGTCAGTAAAAATGACAAAAACGTTTGCTACGAAATTGATGGAATTTATTTATGCTAGTAAGATTATTATTATTGTTTTTTATTTTATTTATTATTTTTTTTTTTTAATGTTCAGAAATATGCATAAGTGGACCTACCAGTAGCAGTACCAAGGAGAAGAAGTAGAAGACGAAGCAGAAGTAAGAAATACTTGAATAAATTTGGAGGTTGAGTCACAACGAATTCGTCTCTTCCGCTGTCGGCCAATCTCCTCTAGTTTCCCTGGATAGCTGAAGCTAAGAGTTTACCTACCTATCCATGCTGCAGGAAACGCGTCCCTTCGCCACCTTCTCGGCTTACGCGTCGGTCAAGGACCCAGTGCGCCGGAAAAACATGGAACAGCTCATCGTCATCGAGTTGCCTAGTACTTCTTCTCCTTCCTCGGACGTTTACTTTTTCTTCTGCTTCTGCTTCTCCTCCTTCTTCTTCTTCTTCTTCTTCCTCTTCCTCTTCCTCCTTCTCTTCTTCTTCGTCTTCCTCTTCTTCTTCTTCTTCATCTTCTTCTTCTTCTTTTTCTTCTTCTTCTTCCTCTTCTTCTTCCTCTTCTTCTTCTTTTCCTTCTTCTTCTTCTTCTTCTTCTTTCTCTTCCTCTTCTTCTTCTTCTTCATCTGCTTCTTTTTCTTCTTCGCTGGAAAAAAATTATTGTAGAACAGCTCATCGCCATCGAGTTGCCTACTTCTTCTCCTTCCTCGGGCGTAACTTTTTCTTCTGCTTCTCCTTCCTTTGATGAAACTCCTTTTTCTGCTTTGACAAGATGATGTGATCTCAAATAATATTATAACCACCCTGGAGGATAGATTTTTTTTTTATGTTAGTAGAATAGGGAGAAGGAGAGAAGGGAAACAATCTATTAATATTTGAGGTGTGTAATCACAAACCGCTAATGAATACGACAAATAATTTTTGCGTACCACACTCCCTTGATACTGTCAACTCCGTTCCATGAAGCATATATGACCACTAGGCTAATTTTATGAAGGATATTATTTACGAACAAGCAGTGGACTCAATAAAGTAACATTATCATTTTTAAAAATGCTTTACTTTGTTTCTGATAAATTTAAGTGGAATAACGAAATAGAAATATTGTAGACATAATAATATTGTTCTTGACCACTTAGTCATTGGCTTTTACTAGTGGGTTCACGAAAACTTGGACACTTGCTTTGTAAATAGGAAACCCTTTTTTATTGCAAATTTGCTTTATATCTCTATAGCCTAAAAATCTTACTGCAACGAAAGTGAACCAATTGAATGGGAGCAACTTTAACTCGTATGTCGAGATTGATATTAGATATTTCTGTGCCACAACTTATTAATATCGAATTAAAAAAACTTTAAAGAGTTTACCATTAAAGATCAAGCTATATGTAGATATAACTTGGAATAATTCTAGATTTCGCATTAATCCATACGTATACCTAAATATATACAAAGTTATTTATGTGTTAATATAAAATAGGTTTACGTACATTAAATTGAATTATTACGGTGTCATACATTCAAATATTCTTTAAAAAGTAAACCCCAAAAATGAAAAACAATCTTAACCGCCATGAATCCTAAAGAGTTGATTTAGATTCTAGGAAAAACTTTCAACTTACTTAAAAGTGTGCGTCTCAAACATTAATTGCAAGAGAAAATACCTGGGGAAGAATAAAGTCACATTTCATTAGAATGAATTTGCATTTGGTGTCAGCTCTGATCATAACTTGACAACTCTTGACTCAAAATTAATGAACACAGTCATATCTCGACCACTTCATCAGACCTTCAATTTGCTATCCAAATTATTTCTATTCGTAATCTTCTGACTCCAGATGGTCGTTTGTAGAAAATTTTCTTCTTCTTCTTCTTCTTCTGGCTCTTCTTCTTCTTTTTCTTTTCCCCCTTCTTTTTACCTTACATAATCTGAATTTTAGACTATGTTTATAAAATGTTAAATTTCACTACCTGAATATGTATTCATCAACAACTAGCAATATGATAACTGCGAAAAAGAAATTGGTTAAAAACTTAATTTATGAAATATTCAACAAAAACTCTATTTCTGATATAATCGGGTCATTACGGATTAAAGGTTAACCCGCGATCCGGGAAAAGGATTTAAAAGCTGTAAGGTTTCAAACCCTAAAATGATTTTGTGAGTAAACTATTAAGGGGGCTTTAATATCTCATTATTGTTTTTTAAAACATAATGTTTTCGACGTTTTTGATTTTTTTTTTAAGGAAGAAAATAAGAAGAAAAAACAATTGAATATCCTGAATTTGAATTTGCATCCTGTTTGCATAAACGATTACTTTACACTAGTTAGTCAAAATGATCTATTCAGATCAAAATATAGCAATAAAATACACACAAAGACCTCATATCATTATTTTACCAGTACTATTAATCTACTGTTTAAAATTAGTAATGTTGAAAAAAAAACGCAAAAATTACCATCGAATTATGCTGGTGCTCCCCTGCGCACACACACACACACACACACACACACACACACACACACTATCAAAAAACGCCACACGGTCCCTGCTGATGAGATGCGAAGGTTGGGTGGGTGGGGCTAATAGTGGCATCCCCTAACCTATCCCATGTTACACTTTGGGGGATCCCGGATGAGACAGAGTGTCTGGGAATGGAATAACGAAGATTAACTCCGCACTTTACACAACATCAATACCACCACCAGAACGTAAACTATACCAAATTTTTCACATATCCGAAAATAATATATTTTCATCCCTCTTTTCTCATCCCGATCCCGATTGTCTTAAATACATCTAGGTTATGCATCTAGGTGTTGAAATTTGGCGGCTTAAATTGGGTTTGGTGATGGAGGAGTTTATTTAGAAGGGAGGTGAGGAATGGCTAACAAGCTGGTTAAGGTACGGGAGATTGGTACCGATGTATAAAGAAAGAACCATATCGAGGAAGGTGTGAAAGAGGAGCTTGTTCGACATGTTTACACCACACAGGGGCCTGACATCCACAGGACCCGTTCACATTAAGATAATGTTACCGAATTTACAGCTTGTTATCGTGACATGGTGACATTGGTTTCATTCCCTTTGATGTGTTAATAGATTACATATGTGAGAAGAAATATATTTTTTCGAATTTAAAGCCAGTTTTGTTGTCACAATCATTATCGTCTATCTTCTGGATTGCAAGAAAATTACTTCAATACTACTACTATCTCTACTACAACTACTGTTGCTACTGTTACTACTCCCGCCAATACTGCTTTTATTATTTGTACAATATTACTACCATCACTTTTTTATTTTTTGTTCTCCGATTCTCCCAATTTTCTTATATTGGAAATATTATTTCATTCCTTTTTACGAATATAGGGTACATGCAGGTAATATGGGCACCCTAAGCTCATTTGCCTAATTTGCATAAAATTACGAAATGACACACAGTCTAATCTTTGTTTATATGAATCAATAACTACTATCCTCTAACTTTCATTGTGAAGAAAAACAATTTTCACCAACCCCCCTGTCTGCAATATTCAAATGTTGACGTCATTACCAAAGTGCCCATATTACCCTGCATGTCAGGTAATATGAGCACATGTATTTAATGTATGTTTTAAAAAACTACAATGACTCTACCATGGGTCTCGAATTTGCTTAAAATGTTGAAAATCAATTAACTTAAGCATAATTTGAATTATATAGACCTTTCAGTAAATCCTCTGACTATATATTTCATTGTTATGTAGTTTTGTATATTATATTCTTTTTTAAAATATTATTTAAATATTATTTTCATTAATAGCGAGTCAATAAGGCCTACAATATTATTTATATAATTATATAACAGTGAATATCTCCCCAAATAATCGTAGAAAGAGATTGATGCCTCATCCCAATACTAGTACTAGAATCATTTCCCGCCATTTTGGATGTCCATATTAACCTGCACTAATGTTGCTGTGTCAGGCAAGCATTCAATGCCACATTGCACCCCTTCACTATATAACAAAATGACCTGTACACGCTAGTATAATCAAAATGAAACTAGTAGCTTACTAAATATACAAAACATTGAGGTTACCCCCCTCAAACACTCTTTCACCTATCACATTCTGTGAAATATCAAATTTACATCAGGGTAAAAAAATGCCGTAAGTTTACCTACCATGTTGGTTTTGAGAATTTTCTCAGAGAAATTTCGGCATCTAGATGCTCTCGCGACGATATATTTTCGTATACAGTTCATATAAACAACATTATGGTGGCTCAACACCGGTCAGCAGTCACCGATCGACGGTCACGACATGATTTGCTTCAGGTGGCCCATATTACCTGCTGGCCCATATTACCTGCATGTACCCTAGAGCAATACAATAATATACACAATCGACAATATCATTTAAGATGGTATAAATCAATTATCTTGATTTCTTACTGTTTTGTAGGCCTAATTAGATTCCATTCTTTCAATTTGATTTAGTCTAGAGAATTATATTTCAAATATGTAATTCGTTGTACCTATCTATTGTCCGCATATTTAGGGCCGTAAGATGTCGACGCAAATATACAAGCAGTGTTCTTGGTTTCTTTAACTAATGCAATGACAGAAAACGAAATATTAGCGTCACTCTGATATCATTCTGCACTGTCCATTCAAAGGAATGCAAAAAATGAACTTATAATTAAAAACAAAATAAAAAAACCTTTACAAATATTTATTTAGGGCATCAGTATAGCAAGAGAGAATATGTGCATTCAATTTAGGTTATTTATTTCATATTTTGTTAAAAAAAGAGGTTTAGGTAATTCATCATCTTTACTGAAAGAAAAGAAACATATTAGGAGGACTACCCTAGGAGCCAAGGGCCTTTAATCAGAATTTTTGCTGGGGAAGGTTTGAAGGTCCTATCTAGAGTAAAATTTTGCGCTGATTCCAAAAATGCCACTCTTATAGACCGCAGGGGCGACACTTTGGCCATTTTGGCCAATTTTTGACCAAAAATGACCATTTTGGTCACTTGTGGTCAAGCGGATTTTATTCTCATAATTTTTGCCGATAAATGGAATTTTAAAGACCTATCTGATGTAAAAATGTGCGCTGATTCTAGAAAAACTGGTTTTATTGACTCTGTGTGTCATTAAAAGGGTCATTTTGGTCAATTTTGGCCAAAAAATTGAATTTTTATCATTTTTGGGCCAAAATCAGACCAAAATGACCATCAGAGTTATCCAAACGATAGTTTCTCACCTCAAAACCATTTTAAAAAACTTCCTTGGGTCTCAAACAATAATTCCATACCATTTTCCTTATAAATGTGGACAGCCATGGTCATTTGGACCAGTTTGACCGAAAGTGACTATTTTGCAGTTTTGCGGGATTTTGCTATACACTTATGTATTATAGTTTACAGACTACATGTGTACACATGTACTGTATAAATTATCCTTTTGTTCAAACTCATTTCAAGAAGGAGTCGAGTTGACTTGTGGTGGAGAAGTGGGAAATATTTATCCATTGTAAAATATGATGCAGATTTCAGAAATGCAGGTCTTATTTAACTTACCATTAGGTTCTGGTCACTTATTGGTCACTTATTGGCCGAAGGTTGACCATTAGCCCAAATGAAATAAAATACTATTTACAATTTATACAGTGCCTAAAACTTAGTTAGACTGTGTCTCTAAGCACTTTACAGACAATGTTATGACCCAGTCATTGCCAGTTCATCAGATTCCGATGTACCTGCACACAATGTGTGCACATTCTCCACTCCCTACTTAGCATTCTGGGCATGCACTATTAAAATAAAAAAATGTGCGTGATATCAATGTTTCCATGCACAAAAATGACAAGTCTGACAATCTGCCATATTTTTATATCGTGTTTTTATAATGTCTACTTTGACGGTTGTTACCATTTCGACCCGCACTGACCATTCCTATATCCGAATGGTCAGTGTGGGTCAAAATGGGAACAACCGCCAAAGTGGATACAAGTAATATACTATTTAGTCTACAATGCACTACTTGTACTGAGTTCAATGTTTGTTAATGCTCTTCCGTGTTAAAACTGATTATTTGTCCCACTCATTGAGTTCTGGTCATTTTGGCCACTCTCTGGTCAAAGGTTAACCAATAATGTTATGTTTATTTTATTTTAAATAGAATCTAGATACAATTTCAATCACTCAGCCTATATTGTACAATTATATGCAAAAATATAACAATGGT